>BSAI01000108.1:46223371-46364817 GCA_036245035.1 Adrianichthys oophorus | reverse complement strand
TATAAAGAATCCCAATGGAATGTGGAGGCTTGGAGGAAACCAAAGAATGCAGCATTTACAAGAACACCTGAAAAACATTTCATATTTTTTTAAAGACAGACTTTAAACTCTCTGCATACTGCAAATGAAACTTTTATTTTCTCACCTTTGCAAACACGAACAGTTCTAATGTTTTATTTTGATAAGCCACAGCCATGCAGTCATTCACCAAAAGCTAATACAGTCAAAGTTTACAGCAGGAGCAGTAAATCAAGGCGCTCTCACTGATCTTCACTCCACCTTCAACTCAGGTGGAGTTTTTGAGGTGGGGCTCGAAGCACTGAACATTTCTAGTTTCAGCGTTTTTTTTAAACGTTCTCTTTAAAATAAAATAATGTTAACGGTATTCAAATGTGGCAACTTTTTGGAACCACTGGGCAAAAAGTGAGCAGGTTGCGTGGAAACTAGTTGTCTGGTTAAGCAACGTCTTTTTCTATAGCTTGATTTTTGGCAGCACATCCCAGTGGGAAATGCCCCATGTCTCATTTGTGTGTTAAACCATTGATTGTATATGAGCACTGGACTGTGTGAGTGTGACCACAACCCATAGAAAACGACTTACTTTAGTCTCCTACCAAATGCAGGCATTTCCCTTTCTATTTTTTCGGGATACTGACGTCTGTAAGCAGTGATTGGTCCGGATCGGTCTGAGTCAACGTTTCTATGGCAACCACACTCGCCATCAGGGGTGAGCTTGTTAGAAGTCCACACCCCTACCACTTGAAAGCGGGCTGCAGGAAATCTGTCAAACGTTTCAAATGTTAGACCACATACTTTTGAGGCCTCTGATTGGTCAATTTTAACTTGAATAACTTGAACTATAGAAACAATATCATGAAAAAATTCGGATTAGCTAGAACATGTTAAAAAACAGTAGCAGAACAAGATGGTGAGGGGTCACTCTCCCCGGGCTCACGCCGCATGCGGTCCGGCTCCGGTGCGGCTGCAGCTACCGTCGGTAACTCACACTGGCTACAGTTTGCTTGTGGTCCTGCTGCCAGCAGGCTCTGCTGCTAACCTCGCGGACCTCTGAACTCATGTAGGTTCTCGTGAGAACCCGCCGTTTAAATATGACGTCACAGTAAACAAACCCTCATTCTGCCGGGATTTTGGAGTATATTCACAAAACTTCTTTTTCTGCGTGACCGTCTTCATACAATGAACTTACAAAGGTGGGCATACTTTTCTTAACTTTCTAATCTGAATCTAAATGTCCATATTATACAAACTCACCATCAAGTCCAACAGTCTGTGAAATCTCAGCCCAGGTTCTGTCCTTTTTATCGTTATCAAAAGAACGTGTTGTATCATAAAGGATGGGGCAGTTCTGGATCTCTGTGATCAGCATCTCCTCGTTCATGGTGTTATATTACACTCTACCACACACTTTGTGACCTCGTGTCAGCGGAAACGACTAAATGAAAACAGCGAAAAATAGGTTTTATTTTGAAAAATTTACCGGATGCACTTTACATTCACTCGCATGATTTCTGGTTTAGGTCGTAAATTGCCCCAACTTCACAATAAAGTGCTATGGCTCAGCTCTGACGTCCGACAAAGATTTGAAGCCAGCTAAACGGATACGGAGCGCCCTAAAGGCCGGACCGGACCGGATGCAGTATGAGTGCCTCAACACTTTTCATGTTAAGTAAAGACTCTGCCGTCCGAGTCACAGCCGCACCGGAGCCGGACCGCATGCGGTGTGAGCCCGGGGTCAGCCTAGTCCTCCTATACAGTCAATGGTTGACGAATGTTTTCTGGATAAAACAATACTCCTTCCTCTTTAGAATTTATGCTAGTTCAGGAACAGTTTAGTCAAAGGTAAGGACGTAAAACCTGCAACAATTCAGATTTCTGCTTTTCTCTTCATCACATGGAACACAAAACTAACCACTAGTTTCTTCAGTGGTTCTTAAAGGTGTGAACTCTCTGGGAATACATTTGCTTATTTTGCACGGGTCCAGTCTTCATTACGCAGATGTCCAAGTCTTGTCTTTAAGCCTCTTTTGGCTGTCTTTGGAGGTTCTTGTCCATCCGACCTGATTTCCGCAGGTCTTGGTTCCTTCTGTCTTCAACGTTTCAATCATCACTAAAACCCTGAAGGGACAAACTATTCCCTCCTGACACTTTTCTAAACACTTAACAGTTTTTTTAATCAAATCTTCTCCTGTTTCCAACATGTCAAACCATAACGTCACCCTGTCTCATCAACCAACGTTTTAACTTTACTTAAACACGTGAACAGCAGCAGTATGTTGTCAGAGTCTTGACGGACAGCTCTGAAATCAGTCCTTTCATGATCTGAGTGAACACGAGTTGTGTCTGTGTGGAGCTGGAAGGTAATAAATGTCTGAAACCCACAAACGGTAGAAACTCCTGGGATTCAGGAGTCTTCTGGATCATGTGGATGCTCTGTTGGATCTGTGTCCTTCATGTTCTTCGTTCACATCCTTCAGTTAAAGTCAGACAAACTTGGTTTCTGCAGATGATCATGAGCAGATTCTGCAGAACCCTTTTGTATCTTTCGATGTGGTCTTTCAGGTCCAAAGAAGGGATCTCAGACCTGGGGGTTTAAGAAAGCTGCTTCATGTCGTACATCGGCACCTCTGACTCTTCACCCTTGCCCTCGTCATCAGCCGCACTGGCGGCCAGCGGGCTGGGCTTGCGGCCCTTTGGGGGGGGTACTGGCACGGCTCCCTCGGAGGCTCCCTCAGCTCCCTCCTGGCCCTCCGCCACAGTCCTCTCCTTTCTCAAATTGAGCTTTGCCGGGACGTTCTTGGTGATGGTTTCCTTCAGCCTCTCTCCAGACTGCTTGAGCCTCTCCCCAGACTGACGGATCTTCTCGCGCCTCTCTGCAGTGACGATACGTTCTCCTAGCTTGTTGACTTTACTGCTCATGTTCTCCTTTGAAAAGGTGGCTTTGAAGCTCTCTATGCGCGTCAGCCCTGTCTTCTTGGCTCTGCCAGCAGCTGAGGAGTCCGCCTCCTCCACCACCATGTACTCCTCATCAGACTCTGGGGGGAGCTCGAACTTGTCCGGCTCCACGTCGGCTCTGGCTGCTGCAGCCCCACTGGACTCTGCGGGCTCGCTTCCTGATGTGACAGCTTTCACTTCCTGGTCACCCTGTAGAAAACCACAGAAAAGAATGTGAAAGTCTTTGCTCTGCACAAGCAGGAAGTCCCCACAAAATCTGCATTTCATGGAAGTTCCTGGACAAAGTAGAATCTGACGTAAGGTTTAAATCTGTCCATGGGTAAAGTGTATCACGCAGACCCGGTGTGTGTGCAGGTTTTGATCCTAGCTCCACAAATAAACCGCAGCACCTGTTTCGCAGCTCAGTGCTGGACTAAACATATCGTGGCTGCATCAAGAGTGCATCTGCCGGTAATTCTGATATCAGCTTTCACAAAAATGTTGAGGCTGTAGAGAAGGTTAAACCTGGTTCAAAGCCTTAATGCCCTCATCCCTTCATTGGTGGATTTGAGCTGTTCTGCCTCAGCCTAACACTGGAGTCAGTTATAGAAAGAAGCCTTTGACCTGTTGTCTCGGTTATTCCTTAAACTCTGGGAATAAACCTGAAATAGAAAAACGAAACTCACTGTGCACTTAGATGGAGTCAGAAGCCTCCATTACCGGGGAAAGACAAACACAAGATGTTGAGTTTAAAAAGTGTCCAAACTTGGATCTGTTGTTTCTTTAATCCCATTTGAAGCGACTCCCAACACTTCATCCCAGTAACTCCACTGAACCTTTAGGCTTTACAGTATGTGACACCCGAGATGAAGACATTTCCAAGGCATCTTAGCAGGAGGTAAGGCAGAGTTTGCAAACAGGCAGTGAGTGAATAATCATCCAAAACTGTCTTACATATGTTAAGACTGAATACTTTACAAGCATTGGCGTAACCTTTAGCACTGGAGCTTTAGCTCCGGTGTTGACGCTATTTGAACTACTGTAACTCTGAATGTTTACTCATTTAATGTAAACCCAACAGATTTTGATGCTGAGGCGGATTCTTTGCGGTAATATCATAGACTGTAGAATCACTGTGTTCCAAACAGGAAGTACCTGCTGGCTCCAAGAGGCCAAAATCCCATTGACTTCTACTGAGAAATAGAGAGTTATTGCTCAGTCATTCTAAAGGTCAGAATAACCATTTTGCTCTGATACATTATTCTTAACTTCTTCTTGATAATTCCCTTTTTTTTTTTTTTTTTTTTGCAGATATTTTTCCAAATTACAAGTTATTCAAGTAATAAACTGACCAATCAGAAACCTCAGTAAAAGCACGTGGCGCCCGCTGGCCCCACCTCAAACGTTTGATTGACAGATTCTCCCGAGCCGCTTTCAGGGGAAGGGGTGTGGACTTGGAACAAGCTCATTCGTGATTGGTGATAGTTGCTCTAAAACGTGACTCAGACCAATCACTGTCATCGAGCTCCAAATTGCGGCGCCTGTAATGCGGAACAATGGCGCCTGAACTGGCTTAATTTCACGAGAGCCAGATGTTTGGCATTTTCGACGGGTGACGTCACACCTCGCTCCGTCCAGTGATAATAATATATGTCTATGGCTAGTATGCAACATTTCCCTATGGTAAAGTGCTTCTTTTCTCCACCAGAAT
The DNA here is from genome assembly GCA_036245035.1 of Adrianichthys oophorus. Lineage (NCBI taxonomy): Eukaryota > Metazoa > Chordata > Actinopteri > Beloniformes > Adrianichthyidae > Adrianichthys > Adrianichthys oophorus. The sequence goes on along the minus strand of BSAI01000108.1, from coordinate 46,360,154 downwards.
CCGTGAATTATGTTATTGCACAAAGGTCAGAGTTGAGGTCATTTCCTGTTGTCGACGACAGCTCCAGTATTAAAAGATTAAAATCTGCTACATTTGAGGAGCACCATCACAAGAATTACTTTTACCAAGGAAACAGCTGTTCCATTTAAGAACTACAAGGAGATTTTTTGTTTTTCTGTGTGTCTAAACTGGGACAAAGAATCTAGCTTCATGCTTATCCCAGTTTAATTTTCTTTGGGTGCTTGGATGGATTGGCTCAGCTGATAAATGTCCCCTCTCTTCATCTGCTTGGGTTTGCCTTTGCACAGTGCTCTCAAGACATAACCAAAGAGGATGTAGCTTGGGAAAATTACCCAGTTCCCTCAGCTGCTTATTTGTTACTGAAAATGAGCTGTGAATGGAATGGGCTGAGGGCTTACGTCATTGCTTATCTTTGCTTCATGGAAAATCGGTTTGGGAAGTTGTTTGTAAATACTTACAGATGACCTAAAGGACCACACTTCTCAAGTGTGATTCAAACCAGAGGTTAGGCGACCTTTCACACCTGCTGATTTTGGAGAACCAATAAGCTACCGCCCTCCGCAACGCACCCTCAAGCGACCATTTTCAGTAAAAAGTCAATGTGAGTGCGCGTAAACGGGCTTTGAGTTCACACACCGTTACGCAAGTTTCTACTACCGTTTTGACCAGGTCAAACTTTGACCGATCCGGGACTCAGATTTGGTAGCATATGGATGGGGTCGCCTTGTCATTCAAAGAAGTACTAACCGTTTGTAAATTGATCAGGCAGGAGACATTACCAGGTGCTGTTTGTGCCTGGATGAAATTCTATGACACAAAGTCTTTCATGTGCTGGAATACAGTTGTGAAAGAAAAACCCTGCAGCAAGATTCACCAGATTTGCACCACTTAAACAGTTTGCACCAAGTCTCTTCCAACTGCAGTTGGCAGTCATGTGCTAGTATTGGATGAACGCTATCGGCTAAAAGCGTGTTCAAGAATGCGTGCGTTCTTTAACCATGCCCAGTGTGTTATTAGAGGAAAACCGCAGTTTCAGACCAGAATCTAATATTTAAACACAGTCTAACTGGACTGAACTTGAAAATCTGAAGACACCAAATGTTTTTTTTTTAAAAAGGGTTACTGCTTTGACTTTAAGTTATCCTGATTGGGTTTAGCTTGAAGTTCTCTTGAACTTCAGCCTACACTTTTTTCTTGGTTACGTTTTGTGTGACAGTGTTGTGTGCAGAGGTAGTTTTTGTTATTTTCTTTCATAAGGCACAATTTACTTAAATATGACTCAATTTTTTTCCAGAAATTTTTCAGGCATGCAAGAAAAAGGTGTCACATTTATGGGACTGTCTTGAAAAAGATATTTGAACATGTTCAACGTTCCAGAGACGAAGAGGTCCACTCTACAAATCCTCCTTAGGAGATCTTTTTCTCTCAGAGCATCAACAGTAACCGCTGCTTACAACCAGCAACAACTGGTGTAAGGTGTAATGTTTTTGGTGGGTGGTGGTTTTCGTGGTAGATTTGCAGTCTGTGGTTTTTAAAGGCGACAGACGATGGATTATTTTTACTTGCAAAGGAGAAAGTGGATATGTTGGTGAAATGGTACTAAAGGGTGATATTTATGACTAACAAAAGTACAAGAGAGGTAGATGCAGAAAACAGGGGCAGATGAAAGCAGTCGATGGGCAGTATGAACCCATGAAGTGACCAACAAGGAGCTTTGTCTCTAACTGACGTTTCCTCCATGAGTCATACCTAAAACTGGCGTCAGAGCAGGTTGCAGCAAACAAAGTGAGCAGACCAGGGTTGCTGAGGCATAGGCAGACATCTATATTAGGAGATAGTGAAGGTTCATACTCAGAATAACCCTTGTGTCAGAGCTCAGCTGGCCCAGTCACTTACAGAACAGCAGCCTCACCTCAGGTCTGACAGCTCAGCATATGCTGCCTGATTATCCAGGTTAAAAAAGAAGAAATGCTTGAGCGGGGTCTGTCGTCACGTTTGGGTTCGATTTTTAAACACAGAGAGGGAGCAAACCTTTGACAATGCTTTCTGTAGTGCTGATGATTAGGCACGTTTGGGCCCAAAACTGGTCACTTGTTCCATTTTTGGTTAAATGTTGTTTTTGGTTAGTCCTACAAATGTCACAAATTCTACTAGGCCAAGTGCAGTACAAATCAGATATCTTCCTGAAGTCCAGATCCTGGCTTTTTTTTTTTTAGTTTAATTAGATGTCACAAACCAAGCCTGGCCCAAACGCCCAAGAGTTAGGAGACAGTCTACTAACGGCTCACCTCTTGGACTGTGCCAGAGTCCATCTGATCCCAAAGTGTGGTTTGTTTGGTTGCTGTGATCACTCTGGTGCTGTTCTCTGGCACAAACCACTCAGTCTGCTAACAGGTGCGGCAAAGCGCCGACCGCTGGACTCAAGAATGATTTTGTTGTGCTGTGAGTGCAGGAGAACACCACGATGTCCCTGCCATTCCTAACTATCCTACAGAACAACAGTCATGAGACCCTGAAAGGGATTCTCTGCTGGGGTTTATCCACTATCAAAAACCACAAAGGAGTTTTGGATTATTCCCTCATCTTCATGTGCCAGAGTCTACTGAGTCTAGACGTTCAAAAGTTTGAGTCAACTTTGGCTCCAAATGATTTCCCCTCTTTACCCTTTAACTCTTGATGAACTTCTAGAACATCCTGACTAATCTGATTAGGGTTTATGCTGAGTCACAGTTCTGAAAAGCATGAATCAGTGATTTCAGCAATAACACTTTGTCTATTATGACCTTTTAAAATCTGAATGTCGTGATTATGAAGAAAATGAAACTCACACCGAAAGCTCAAACAGCAGCACAACGTTTGAATATGAACCCTGTTGCCTTTTCCGGTCATGTACATTGACTGTATATGAGAACTGGACTGAGTGACATCCCACCCCACCCCACCCCCCGGCCCTCCAGACAGGAAGTACCTGCTAATACCAATAAGTCAAAACCCCACAGACTTCTATAGAGAAAGTAACAGCTGTTACTCAGCCATTCTATTGGTCAGAAAAAACATTCCTGACATGCTACCTTTATTTAACATGCTCTTGAGATTCCCATTATTGTCTTTTTTTTCTGTAGTTCGAGTCATTCAAGTTAGAAACTGAGCAATCAGATGCCTCAATACAATGTGGTCTCGCATCAAACGTTTAAAATGTTTGATTGACAGATTCTCCTGAGTCCACTTACAAGTGGGGGTGGACTTGTCAATGATTGTGCAATAAAGTTATGGTAGCTCAGCAGAGGGAAAACATTGGTAACTCAGGAATACACTGCTTCTGGAGCTCCAACAGTGTTTATTGTTCCATTAAACATTGTTCTGCAGTCTTAAAAAGCCTAATTGGACATAAAAAACACATAAATACAACAGAAACTTCACAATGCACAATAACACACAAAAAAATAATAGTACAGCAAAATTCGTCAACTGTGATGCTAAGTTCATATGGAAACAGGCGTTCAAGCAACCACTTTCAATGAAAACTCTACGGAAGCGCGTGTATATGCACGTTTCAGGCTTCCGCGTTCTGTGTTTTTAAGTCCGTTTTCGGGCTTTACAGACAAACGCGCAGCCTTTCAACGTGCATTAAAAATTGAACCACTTAAAATGTAACCAATTGGGGACTTGGAATTTGGCAGTGACAAATAGATGGCGTCCTTTTTAATTCCCAGATTATGGGGAAAAACTGAATAATTGCAGTTTGTGTCGCGCTGGAGATATATTGACACCAAGTCTTTCACATGTTGGAATAGAGCTGTGAAAGACAAAGCCTTAAGCAAAATTGCTGAGATTCTCACTGCTTTCTCACCAAGCCTCTTCCAGCAACATGCGCTAGTTTCGGGCAGCGACAGTCCAGGGTGAAAACGTTTCGCTAAAATGCGCGTTGAGTGCATTCTTGAAGGCATGCCTGGTGTGTACCTAGTTTGATGCACGCTTCAGCTCAGAGGGACAATCTGATGATGATTATCATTAAAGGACACTTGAAATCTTCAAAGAACGATGTAAAAAGATGGTCCGTGGATCAGATCCTTGGCTTTCCAGTCATTCCCATGTCCCAAAGAAACCCAGAACTTTTTCACTTAGAAGAAACTTGTGAGCTGTCTTGCAAATAAGCGACTATCACAGGACTAATGTAAATGTGAGTGCCTTCCTATTCTGACCACTGGGTGTTGGTACTTTCACCTTCTAGTTATGGTGAATGTAAACGCCCTCCTTTTTATATGTGAATGACTAAACTTCATACAACCTGATGGTTTATTATTGTGTCGCATGATGTCTGATGAAGACAAAGCTATCTTTAACATTGAAAAAGAGGAAAGCCAATCAAACAGATCTTTGCTTCTCTGATTCTTGGAGAATCCTGTTTTCATGAAGAGCTTGGGTTTGACAGCTAACCTTTCAGCCTGCTGACGGCTATGCAGAGCTAAAATAACCAGTTCATCATCGCTTTGGCAGCTGAGAATGCTGAAGGCCAAGGAAGTAAAATGAACACTGATAGGTGTGTGTGTGCATGTATGTGTGTGTGTGTTGAACAGACATATGTTGATGAATGTATGTTAAAAGCATCCCTAGCCAAAAAAAAATACAAATAAAACAGACTAATCTGCAAGAGTTGGGTGTAAACATTGGGTTTAGCTGCTTAAGCAACAGCAGAGGAAGAAGTTTTCCGTTCTTTCTTCAGGTTTTAGAAGCTGGTCACAAATGCTGGTTCATCAATCGTTTAACACATTAGAAGTTTAACACAAAAGGTTCCTGAAAATTCTCCAAGGATTTTAAATCAGCCTGATGTTTGTTCTGAGTCTTCAACATTTCCAAAAACCACCTTCCTACTTTTTTACTCCACGCCATACAGGAAACGGCCTCTTCAATTCACATCTTCATTTCCTGTTTTACAAGAGCAAGCAAATCTTCATCCTGGTAGTTCCTGGTGGTTTTCCTTTTACTGTTCCATTCACTGAAGGGTAAAACCCCTGGAAAAAGGATTCTTTTATTTCTGTGTAACTTTTCCTTGGCTGTGAAGCCAATCTGCTAAACCACATCATTTTTTTCTGTAGATTATGACTGGCTGATTTAAAATACTGCTGAATGATTTTGCATCTCTGCAAAGCAGTTTGAGTTTCCACTGTTTATGAAGAACGTGGTACTAATAAGTCAAAATGTAGTATAAAATATGCAAGATAGAAAATAATTTTTAAAACAAGAGAAACCACGAAACAACACGTAGGAGGCATCCTCCCAAAATCCCCTGACGACAATAAAGTGACCGATTTGTTGTGTTGCTCTGCTACTGCGCATGATCTTCTCCTGAAGTTGGGTTTTCAGTGAGTTAAGCTTCAACCAGTTTGGTGTTGGAGGTTCCAGAGGGAGTAGCCGCCCAGGTGTCATCAGAGGTGTTTATTACCAATGTAGCAGATGGCTAGACCCTCCAGATGAAGACCCCCTCTAAGATCGGAATGGAGAACTCTTTTGGTTTGAGGGGAAAAACCTTCATGTTGGCCATCTCAAGCAGTTTCTGTGTTTGACACTTTTAAATGTTAGAGGAGACCCACAGCTCCAACTCCAGAAGATTCCGGATCACACAGGAGCAGTTGATCATGCATGTGTTGCAGTCTCACCTGGTAAATGACCACCCTGAACTTGTTCTTGGCGAGCAGGTCTCCCTGGGTGGCTTCCACCTTCTTAACCCTGACGTTCTGGTTCTCCACTCGCACCCTCACGTCCTTGATGTGGCGGCTGACCTTTCGGGTCTTCTCCAGCAGCCTGTCGACGGTGGAGCTGGTATTGGCGTGGTCATTGGTGAGCTTGATGATGTCGGTCTGGATGGTCTTCACCGTGTTCTCCAGCTCCAGCTGACGTTCCTCCATGCGCTGCTGCGTGGTCTGGACGCTGTCCATGAGGCCCGCCACGCGCTCCAACAGCGCCATGATGCCGCCCGCATCGTCTCCCCCACCTGTTGGCAAACCCGGCTTGTCTGCCATGCTGGTCTCTTTAGTCACTTTGCAGTCTGTTGAGTGGACGGTTTAAATCCGGTGATCCAGATGAGACGAGATAAGGAGGTCAGGCATCCAGCTCAATAGTTATATAGTACGTCTGGGCATGAAGAGAAGCAACAGTTCAACCGGACTGGAGCTCTGGACCTTCCCCCCTAAAACTGGAACCTGACCCTGAAACAGCTTGGATGGGTTGATAGCCTCCACCCTGCTGGGTGAGGGGGAGCGTAGATGGTGAGGAGAGGAGGAAAGAGGGAGGGTGGGGTCAAGGAATGGGACTGCTAAAGAAGCAATGCCCAAGTGAGGATCTCCTTCCAGGTCTATGTGGTTCAGACCGGGCCTCCTGGAGACGACGACCCCCCCAAAAGGACTTTCAAATGAACTTTTGGATCTTTAATCAGTGATTGTGAAACTTTGAGTGACGTGGATCCTAACATTTCTCTGCAGCTAAAATTACTCCCCTTGTAAAGTGACTCCCTGCTCTTCTCTGGGGGACAAGTCTTTTAAAAGGCTTGGAAACCCCCTCCCATCTACCCATCAGGTGTCACTTTTTCATCTCTGTAGGGATCTGTCCTTCTGGGTCCCCGCCTGCCCCCACAGCTGTCACCCCTGCTGTCTGTGTTGAGATTTGTGGCCCTCCAACAAGCTCACTCCTGGTTGGTTAGAGTGGTTGCCATAGAAACGTTGATTGAGACCGACTCGGACCAATCACTGCTTCCTGATGTTGTCTGGTTCCAACACGGTGGCGTCCGTACTGTGGAATGTTGGCTTTCCAGTTGTTGTGGGAACTAAGTCCTTTTCAGTGCTTTTCAGTCCAGTCAATGCTCCAAGCTTTGCTCAAACCAAACTTTTTAAACTCCTTTTGTGATTGATGGTTACTACTTTGATTTTTATACACTAAAAGTCCGTATCCAGAGTGAGGAAGTGGACAGAAGTGGACATCTTCCGTACGTCTACATGTTTATTAGATGTTTGTGTGTGTGTGTAGGGGTGGGGGGTGGGGGTAGGATGAATGAAGGGGACTCCCAGCAGTTAAGGCCCCCACCAGCTGCTCCTTATTATTATCACTGCTATATATATACACCACCCCTCTCTGTGACAAACACACCGTCGGGTTCCAAAGGTTTTACATTGAAGGAAATGACTAAAGAAGTGATTGGGAAGAAAAAGAAGACTCTTTCAGACAATTTTTAAAACATAAAGAAGTGAAAAAGAGCCAATGTTTCATGACATTGACATAAATTAAGTTTGACTTGAATGGTTTGACTACTAACAGTAGAAAAGAACAAGAAATTACAGACAGGTTCAGTCCAAGGAACACATAACCACTGATGATGTCATGATCAGGTATCAAAGACACCTTAAGGCAGAACGATCGCTCTGCAAGACCAGCTGATGTCATTTTTGTCACTGTTGTTGCACCGCTAATGTTATTTTGGTTATGTGAGGGGCTGTAAGATAGCAGCAGAGCATGTAAACAGAGAGCTCTCAGCAATGAGAAGGGAAAGAAGGAGGCGAGGTTGCTCCAAAGGTCCCGCCCACAACTCAAGAGGCGAATTTCTAATAAACTCCTGCCGCTCTTCAGAAACTGTCCCAGGAAATGACACAGGTTTTTATTTATTTTAGCTAAAAACGACGTCATCATAATTCAGTGGGACTTCATTATTATGCTGGGTTATACTGGAAACTTGGCTTTTGGTTCACCCGTTCCTGGGACATGTGACATGCTACAGGTACAGGAGAGAGGAACAAAAACCAGTTTTTATTCAGTGAGTCAAAATGACCAGTTGATTCAAATACTGTTTTCACTTTCAGAAATCGCGCTGAAATAACCACTTTGTGATGTATATTCATAACCACAGCACTAAATAAGGCTAGCCCACATATTCCAGGAACACTCTCACTTATCTATTCCTTACATGCAGTCAGTACACGCAGGGTAGTAATGGTGTGAATACACCGGTCGGCGACAGACCAGCTGTGTTCATCCTGGAAGCAAATCAGGTGTGACGGGGAAAGCATCAGACAAAGCAGGAGCAGATCAGGCATGGCGGGGGAAGTCAGATGGGCAGTAAACCCAGAGGCAACAGGTCCTGAGGAGTCACTGTTTTTCCTTTGATGACTGAACTCAAAGCCATCACTATCACTTTCATCGTCATCACCTGGTTTCAGAATGTAGTCCAATCACTGTTGCTGTTTTCATCTGTTCTGCTTCCAGTTGATTGACATCGTCATCCCTGCTTTGCCTGAACAGAATGTCTTCTTTTTCCTTTTGGGTCACACGCTTCACTGGCTTCCTTTTGGACATTTTTTTCTAGAGTTGTTCTAGAACTTAATCTGCTAGCTATTTTGCTTGTTAATGAAGCTCCTTGTTGAAAGGAAGAATATGCACAGTGATCTAGCTAGCTGCCTAATGTAGCATTTGGCTAAAAAAAGAGATATAATCCACTAACCAGGGCCAGCCCCGGGCATAGGCGACAAAGGCAGTTGCCTAGGGCACCCTATGCTGGAGGGGGCACAAAATCACAATTATTAGACTAAGGTTTTTTGTATTTATTTATTTTTTAACAAGTTAATGACATTTTTTTACAAGTTTATTACAAATTACCAGTTGGATAAAACACAAATTTAGTTTTAAAAAAATTGAAACATAAATAAAATAACTCAAAAGTTTGACGTTATTAATAACTGCCTGGTGCGGCGCCCCTCCTTACCTGACACTGCTGCTGTTTTAAGCTAGGTGGGTCGAGGGGCGGGGTTGCCGCTGTTAGTGCTTTAAAACTTTAAAGAAGAAAAAGCAGCAAAACAAGCTCTCAGCTTTAAGGGAAGCAAGGAAGAGGAGGAAAAATGAGCTGAAAGCAGAGGGTTGCCTGATTTATTGACCTTACAGTTTTTGGAAATCCCCCCCCCCCCTTGGTAAAATAACACGAGTTGACTGGAGATAGAGTTTTTTTTTCTATCTTTAACCCTTTAACACTGGAGATGCCTCTATGAAAACCTGCCATGACTGTTCATTGAATGCTTGTGGTGGTGCAGTGGTGAGTGCTCCTACTTCCCAGCATGAAGGTCAACAGGTCAAAGCTTGCTCAGGGGAAATTACTTTAAACAATAACCATAAGTGGGTATCACTTAAGTTTTAAGAAGTAAAATAAATCAATACAGTAACACTTTTAATGACGACCCCAGCAAATCATGATTAAACTGGTTGGGATTAGGATTAGGGTCAGTTGGAAATGTTCCTCATTTACTAACAGTTAATTATTAAGGAATAGCTACAACTCCCAGTAACATGTATAAACATTAAATGATTCTTAACAAGTCATTAGTAATTTAGTAACAGTTTCTTCATGATAGGTAGTTATCTACTGTCTATCTTTAAGGTACATTTATAAATCCATAACAAACTGTTAACTGTTATTGAACAAGACATTTATAACTCAATAACTAACAGTTTAATAATGACTTGTTAACTAGATATAACGAGCAGTTATTATAAAGTGTTACCATAAATACTTATTGCAACATATTCCAGGCAGTTCTGTTGTTTCTGTTCCGGGCGGTGCTGGTGGTGCTGTGGGGGCGGTGGGTGGGGAGATGGATACGGGGTGGGGGGATCCCCAATGAGATAGGAGTCTCCGAAATGCCTGTTTTAAATATGATACAAATGGTTTTAGAGGGTGAAGAAAAGATTAGTTTCAGAAAAAAGTCGTTTTTCCGTTCACATGGATTTTAAAGGGGATGCCTGGGGCGCCATGCAGCCCAGGGCTGAGCTTGCATCTAACAACTGCCAAGTTAAATAAACCTTAACCATGGTAGGGAAACACTCACACCTTCAAAGATGTCAAAAACAATGGTGAAGCTACCCAGGGACCCATGACACTCCAAAAAGTGCAACATCTTAAAAATCATGAAAATACTTTTGCTCGGGTGAAAACCCCCCTGCAATGGTGCTTTAGAAATTAAATATATTGGAAACACGACAAATCAAAAAGACAAGGAAAAGTTGTAAAAGACGAAATAATTTACATCCTAAAATGTAATATAGCATAATTAAAAACCACTTTTTTTTTTTAAGGCCGAGTTTAAGTGAAGGATTTTTTTTTTTTTCTGAACATCTGTAGCAGAATGAAAAACAAGCTTCATTCCCAGTTTAAAAATCACATCACTTACTGTGTCCGTCACGTGAAATAAATATTTCTCTTTGGGTTTTGCAGCTTTAGAAAAGCCTCTTCAGGTTTGTAGAATTCCAGTTTAACTCTGTAAAAACCATCAGATCACAGAAAGCAAATGTGTGTTTTTTTTAAAGAATATGTTATTTGAACTCTGTAATGTCATCCACAAAGGATTTTCAAAACTGATTTTATTTTTTTAGATATAGTGTTAGTTATGATACATTGGGTGATTTGGTTAGTTTTTGCTCTCAACAATGTTAGCTTAATGCAATACTGACATGAAAGATGAGAAAAAAAAAGCACCTTCTTTACACAGTCACAAATCAGTTCCATTACTCTATTATGAAGAATTTATTTATTAAGAATACAGCATGTAGTTATTTAAAAAAACAATAACAGTAGTTCTTACAATCAAGTTCTCAAAATTTGCTAAATTTTCCCACCAAGTTTTTGAGATTTCATGAAAGCAGCCATTTTAAAATGAGCGGGAAAAGCCCATTCTACTGCCCCTAGTGGAATGATGATAAACTACAGGGCAGAAAACATGGGCCAAGTTAGTGGCTTTTAACGGACGGTTTGAATCATGCTAATGAGATAGGAGTCTCCGAAATGCCTGTTTTAAAAATGATACAAATGATTATAGAGGGTGAAGAGAAGATTTTTTTTTTGGCGTTCATATGAATTTTGAAGGATTTCATGAACAGACTCAAAGACACAGGGGTTGAAATGTCATAATTTAATTCTACTTTGGCTACAGCACAGCCTACACAACAGCATCACGGAATCATGCAGTACACGACATCTACGGTGAGGTCAGGCTGCACTCCTGCAGGGGGCGCCCTCGTCCCCACCGCCGACCTTCTACTTCTTCTACCACAAAACAACAACCAACAGGAACAGGTCGTACCATCGATACACATCAGAATAAAAAAACACCCCTTCCTCCAGAGACACAAACAGCTGAAATGCATTTCCACTATGGCATCATGGGAAAAAACAAAGCAATGACTCATTCTAACCTGTACAGTTTGTGGAGCAGTAAAAAAAACAGTATTTTGGTTTTCGGGTGCATTTCATTCACAACAAACACTCAAATACCCTACCAGAGCGCCCTCTGGGGGCTAAAGGCGGGATGACAAATGAGGTGAGCTGAAGCAAAGCGAGCAGCAATGCTTCATGGGAATCCTCTGGAAGTTTTGACATTTCATGGTTGCGGATGAGTTTGGAAACAATCATGAATAATCTGGATTTGAGAGTTTCAGGTTTTTCCTGTGAGGTTCAGATGAAGCCCGTCTGGGTTCTGCATTGGCTTTACGCCACATTCAGCTGTATCTGCAGGCGTGTGCCAAAGATGAAGATCTAGACCGAAGAAGGAGACAGGTGTTCTTCAGTGACACACGTCCGATCCAAAAGCCGACACACTCCTGCAGATGACCACCCAGAACACATCAGCAGGCTTCAGGTTTCAGACAAAAGCCAAACATCTACGTAGTTTCTGTCATCATTCATTCATTCATTTTCCAATCCGCTTTATCCCTTTCGGGGTCACGGGGTTGCCGGAGCCTAACCCGGCTACTCATGGGCGAAGGCAGGGTACACCCCTGGACTGGTCGCCAGTCTGTCGCAGGGGCCACAATCACACCCACATTCACACTTAGGGACAATTTACAGTGACCAATTAACCTATGAAGCATGTTTTTGGACGGTGGGAGGAAGCCGGAGTACCCGGAGAAAACCCACGCATGCACGGGGAGAACATGCAAACTCCACACAGAAAGGTCCTCCAGCCAGGACTTGAACCGGGAACCTTCTTGCTGTGAGGCAGGAGCGCTAACCACTGCGCCACCGTGCAGCCCTGCACTGTTCAGTACCAGGTATTTATCTCTGAGTCACAATGGTAATATTTCAGGCTAAAGATGTCCTGGATCCATTTTAGATCAGTGAATCTGATCGTTCAAAATAAAGCAATACAGACTTAAATCGTATCAGCAATCACAAATTGTAATATGAAAGTCCAGCCCTTTCTGTCATCATTCCACAGAAATTCTGTTTTGGTCCTCAAACCTGAACCTCTAAATTCTGGTTTTGTTTAGGTTGCTGATCAATTCTCTGCCGGGTTTGGATCGCCAGAACAGGAAAGCAGAGTTTTAACCTCAAACGATGACCTTCACAGGGCGAACATCAAAAACAGCTGTGGAAACCATTAGCTGTAGGTTCTGCTCCTGTCGGAGAGGATGGACCGGACCCAGTCATCTACACACACCTAACAGAACCCAAATAAGGCCCCTTCAGAACGGACAGATCCAGCTTTAAAGAAGGGAAACGCAAAGAGGCACCAGAGAGGCGATACAAAACTGCAGTCAGTCTGTGCGGTACCAAAACTGGACTTATAAAAAGAAGAGCAGAATCTACATCATCCTGGAGGACGTTCCTGAAGGGAAGTGGCCCAGGTGCTGCTTCTGTCTGCGGCCGCGCTTCGCCTTGTTGCACCTCCTGCGGGAGACAGAGCAGAGCATGACTGATGGGAGGAAGAAACAGCGCACTTCACATATCTGCAGGTCCAGAATCAGAACTTCAGAGGAAAGTCTTAACCTCCTTTTGTCTGGTGGTCCGAATCAACCATTCCAAAATCCAGAGCCCTGGAAATGTCCCAGAAGTCTCTGCTAAAAACCAGCGAGCATCAATGCTCACCAGATTAGAACGTTTTAACCACATTGCATTTGAACAATCTATCATTTCACAAAATGTATTTCAATGTGTTCTTGATACATAATGTAAGTTTTCATCATCAGAACACAGTGGATTCCTAGATATTCCCAATAAAACGTTCATGTTTTTAGGTTTGACTTTGGAAAACCAGTGATGTCACATTTATTGTTAAAAAAAAGGCGTGAAAATGGTGTCTGAATTACAATAAGATCCAGAGCACTAGATACTCCTGCTACTACTTCACAGTATTTGATCATGTAGTAGTGAGTGAATTCAGACACAGCCTCATCAGACCGGATCAAACAAACAGGAGATTGAGTTTACTGCCATCGTCCTGAAACTTAATAATTCAAGTCTGCGATTTTCACATAAGGGACAGGAAGAACCGTTAGGACAGAAGCAGAACCTGTGAGGACATAAACTCCCCCACGTCTATGATATCTGCATGCCTTGTGTTATTTCAAGTTTCTGCTGAAAAACCCAGACAGGTCTTTCAGAACCCTCCTGTGAAAGACTGAGAGCTCCCTCTGCTGGCTGACATGCGCCACTGACTCGTGTCCATCTTTCTAACCCATCAGCTTCTGATTCCCTCCATCACTGATGCCAGGATGGATTCCCTGTGAATACCTGGTGAAGCACATCACCACGGCAACGATCACAGCGATCTGAACGGCGCCGATGATGGCAGCGATGAGGACGTAGTGCATCTTCTGACCACTGGGGACCACATAGAGAATGTTGAAGTCCAGCAGCTGGTCGCACTGGGAGCCGCCGTACGCCGCATCACACCTGACACAAACACACACAGAACAGATTCAACACACAACCTCTGCCCTACCAAAGTAAAGTGCTGGGCTTTTATTGTGAAGCCTGTGGAAGGACCCCCTTTATGCATTTTAAGCTATTAGCTACATAGAGAAGAGCATCTTCCTCTCATCCAGACTGGATTTTTTCCCAATGTTTCCACATTTTTGCAGGCACTGCAGTTCCAGACATTACCTGCAGGTGGGCAGGCTGTGTCTCATCTCACACTGGCCGTGTTCGCAGAACTGGGCGTAGTCATCAGGACAAGGGATGGGGTTATCTGGAAACCCAACCCCCTCTGCAGGGTTCAGAACAGCTGCAAAAACAACAACAACAAAAAAAAAGAATCCTGGTTTGTGATTGGCTGCCACTGTGACGGCGTGCAGACGTCCAGGTCAGTAGCTCACCGTAGATGTCAGGTTTGGTCCTCATGCTGTCGTCTTTCCTGCTTTTATCTGAAACCACAGAAGAAGAAGAAGATCAGGTTTTTAGTTTCAGAACCAGATCAGAGACAACCCTTCAGTCCAGCACAACCCTTCATGAAGACATCATGATGGTTTGGTTCTGGAGAACCCTCGAACATTTACATGAAAAACTGCAAAAACAGATTCTTTAAGGACCCACTCAAATGAAAACACTGTTTTCAACACTGATGAGGGAGGACATGTATGAAGCTCAAACTTCCATTTCTGAGTGTTTCTTTATTCAAACCATTGTGAACCAGGAGCAGACGGAGAAACTACGTTGAAAAAGTCCTATTTGTGACGTAGGAAATACGCTGGGTGGGCCACAGGCTCCCTGCTCCTGATGCTTCCACTTGCAGACAAATACATCCGTGAATGTCTGTGGTCAGAACTGTACGGCTGGACAGCTCCGGTGTTCACCGCTGGAGCTGTAATGTTAGGCGGGGCTTTGTGAGGGGCTGTAAACCAGCGGGACAGCGTGTAAACACACGAGTGACGGGCAGAGTGGGGGCAGGCTTACTCCTGCTACTCTGCAGAAACTGGTTTTGTGATTGTGGCTAAAAACGTCACCGTCATAATAAATAGACCACTGAGAACCATTTGAAAATAGATGAAAAGATGGTTGCAGTCGGGCTTTATAGCGACGTCATTCTGTTTCCACGTGAAAACTGCAGTGTGGTTTGACCATGGTGCTTGCAGCTTGCGGTGGTTTCAGCTGTTTGTGTTTGAACTGTTGAGGTTTGTGATGAAATGAGGCAGAAAGTGGATCAGCTTCAGCACGCCAACTCTGAAATATTAAAACAGCGCTCCCAGCTCATGAAATCTGCTCAGAGTACAAATAAGGGTTAAATCGCCTCCATTCTCCAGCGTTCTGACAGACGTCTCAGTGTCTCTGCAGCATTCTTGAGCAGATTCTGGGTCACAGCTCCTCAGAGGCCGAGCTGCACCTCCTCCAGCAGCGGGAGCTGTTCATGCGGGCTAATGCGAGGAGATGGTAGAGGCGCATGCCAACAGCCATCCGCAGGACCTCTTCTGATGACAAACGTGAGGCTTTCCTGCTGAATGAGACTGAAGTGTCGGAGGAACAGAAAAAGAGATGAGTCTGCCACAAGGTCTTTCAAAATCTTCTCAGTAGACGCAGTGGAAAGGTTCTTCTCAAAGACTTTAAGGCGCTCTTGAAAGAGTTTGAGAGCGCTCAGAAAGCTTAGGGGGTTGTCCCCCCCTGAATGAATCATAGTTCAGATTGTGAGGTCCCACAGGGTTCACTGATGGGCTCTTTTAGTTTTGTTCACAAATGTTTGTTCCTTCAACCCATTTTCATGTTTCTTCGTGGTATGATGGTAGAATATTTGACCTCTATCAGTTATGAGACTTAGAGGAAGCTTTGCAGTCGTTTCATTAAGGATGATCTTCCTCGCTTTTAGCAACTCTGGACTGCTGTTGCTTCCCTTTACACGCGACTCACTTTTATGCTTTCAAAACCATCACAAAGATTTTTGCCTTTAACATTTTTTGCTCGATTTTAAATTCTCAAAATAAGAACCCATTTTTGGCCCCTGCGACAGACTGGCGACCAGTCCAGGGGTGTACCCTGCCTTCGCCCATGAGTAGCCGGGTTAGGCTCCGGCAACCCCGTGACCCCGAAAGGGATAAAGCGGTTTGGAAAATGAATGAATGAATGAAGAACCCATTTTCCGATTTGTTCTTTCCTTATTTCAAGAAAATAGGCAAATGATGCCTATCTGTTACTAATACTCACCCAACACTTTAAAAATGTGTCGGTGCAACATTCTGACCTGTGGTGGAATGGCCTGTTACCTCTGTAAGATTGAGTGAATATGTGACGCTTCATAGTTTTAACTGAACATACTTGACCCTGCTCTTTTTCTCTAACTGTAACGCTGCAATATCTTATCTTAAAATCTTTGATTCATTTCCATGGGGCCTTTTTTATGGCGTAGCGTGCCTAAGCATCCATTGAAACGTGAACAAAAGCTCCTCTATATTCACACAAAGTTCATAAGATCTTCTAACAGGAATCAGAAGGATTCCGTACATGAACTGATGTCAGAGCACATGCTCACCAACCCCAGATAAAACACATCCAGTTGTTTTTCAAAATGAGCTTCTGAGCCGTTCTAGTAACAGACCAAAAGAGGAGCATGAAGCCTTTCTTTTGGACAAAGCAAAGACAAATTCAGATTCTTTTCTTAAACCTAGGGCCAGCATAAGAGAAACAGGAACGCTTCAGTAAAAGCAGGTCAATCCAGATGTATTTTCTGTCGTTTGGAAGCAGTGGCTTTGGCTGGAGCTGTTAGTGTCGTTTGTGAGTCTTTGCATTCAGGTGATGAATTAATCAGAGCGTCTGCAGATCGGGGTCAGATCATCATTCAGTATGAATGAACTGAGCCCCCCCACCGTGGTTGAGAGGGTTAGGGTTGTGGGTTTGTTCCTCACCTTGGCAGCCTCCCACGTGCTTCATGTCGATCTTCAGCTGCTTGAGGCAGGACGCCTCGCGCATGTGGCAGGGCGTGTCGTACGTGACGCCGTTGCTGCCACACACCAGGTTTTTGGTGTGGCCGTTACACACAATGTTGCACATGCAGCTGCGCACACACA
Source organism: Adrianichthys oophorus (assembly GCA_036245035.1). Classification (NCBI taxonomy): domain Eukaryota; kingdom Metazoa; phylum Chordata; class Actinopteri; order Beloniformes; family Adrianichthyidae; genus Adrianichthys; species Adrianichthys oophorus. The sequence continues at coordinate 46,343,333 of BSAI01000108.1, read as the reverse complement.
GAACACACAATCAGCACCGCTGAAAGAGGAGGCTTTTATTCTGAAGGTTAACCGCAGAATTCTAGACTTTCAAATGAAAAAAAAATGCATCAAAGAAAATCCTTGAGTTCAGATGAAGAGCGACGTAAGAGCGTTCTAATCACGTGTTGCTGTTCCTCTGAGCATTGAAACCAAAAAGAAATGATGCTGATGAGAAGATTGTTTTTGCTGCACTAGAGAGGTGTGTAACAGTGTTTGTGCGCTTACAGCATGTCCTCAGAGTCTTCATCACATTCGGCTCCAAACTTGCAGTTCCCGCATTTGGAGGTTTTCTTTCCGCGGCCGGAGCCTTCATCGTCTGCAGACAGAGGGCACCTTAGCACAGCTCTTCATCAGCTTCTGTTTCCCTGAATGCTCAAACTACAGTCCTACAGTCCAAACCACTCACCTCCATCTCCAGACCCCGAGCCAGCGTCTGACAAACACACAAATGCAAAAAGACACGGGTTGAAATGGCGGAACGTTCCTGAGAAAACCTGATAGTGGTGGAAGAGTCTCGTTACCATGGTAACAGGGTCCCTCGGACACGATGCTGATGGCTGTCTGCTTCTTGCACGCAGCTCTCCTCAGATAACACTCGTTCTGGTACGTGTCTTTGTTGGAGCCGCACACAGGCTTGTAGTCCTTTCGACACTAAAACCCAAACATTTTCAGAACTTCCACTGAAATGACCACTAGAGGCTGGTAGCAGTAGAGAACAGTTAGAACAAGTTCAACTTTACTCCTAAAACAGACGTACAGCCTTTCATTTCTACATTTAGAAACCTACGAGTGACATCAGAGAAGATGCATCCAGTGTAAGTGCATGTGTGGAGTCCTCACCTGGAAGTGACAGACACATTTGATTTCAGCTCCATTTTCCCGGCAGGTTCCTCCAAAGCGACATGTTATGGTGTCGCACACCCGGAGGTCGCTCTTCTTCTCTGACAAGCCTGAAACCAACAGACAAGTACGCCACCATCAACCCTAAAAATACAAAACCAGCACGCATTTGAAATGTATGGATTCTGGATTTGTCCTTTGACCTCAAATTCAGCTTTTTAAAATCAATTATAGTGAACTTAAGACAGAAAATTCAAGTCACTTTGATGATCAGCACATAAGATGACGAGTTCAGCCATTTTTTTAGATCTGGATAGTGACTCTGAACACTCTGTCATCTGCAAAGAATCGAGCAAAAGGCTATTGTTCTGAGAGAAGAGTTTTCCTTTTCATCAATGTTTCATGTTAGGGAAATCCAGTTCAAAACTTGTAATGACTTGCTGCTATTAAACTTTAGATTTAAAAGAATAAATATGGAAAATACAGTTAAACTTAGACTAAAGTCATCTTTAAAGTTTCTGGCTTTAGCTGCACCCATGCACACGTTTAGACAATCAAAAGAGGACCTTTTTTTTGCTCGTTTTCTGAGGGTTGTTAGTACGTTTTTTTTCTTTCTACTGATGTTGGTATTATTTCAAGGTTTTAGTGTTTGAAGACTCCTCGTCTTCCCCAGAGTGCAGCAGCCAGAGGACCAAAGATGGAGAAACGGAGAAAACTGTGCTCAGAAGAAACATTCAGGCAAAAATCTGCCATAAACACAATTACGGTCAGCTCCGAGAAGCCAAAATAGAAAGAGAAAAAGAAACAGCCACTACTTAGTCCTTCTATTAGTCCAGGTTACCGGTCTTCCTCTGACACCTTTTCTCATTTTGTTCTTGATTATCCTATTTGTTATGATATTCTGCATGTATGTGTATGTATGTGCTGTATGTGGTCTCACATCCAGCATTCAAAACGTTTAACAGATTCTCCTCAGACCGCTTCCAAGTGGTAGGACTGTGGCCTCACGACCAGCTCACTGCCGATTGGCAGGAGAGGTTTCCATGGAAACACTGACTCAGACCAATCACACATTACTGATGACATTTGGTTCCAACATGACTTGAATTGACTTTGTTTTGCTGGAGCCGGAAGTAAAACCTTTTCTTTGGGTGACGTCACTCCCACTCGGTCCAGTTCTCAGATATAGTCATGGGTGCAAAATACAGATGCAAAAAAGAAGCTTCGCAATTGATGAATCACACTGTTGATCAGAACGTTTCTTTTTTGCTCTTAATGTTAAAGTTTTGGAGTAAACATTTACATAGACTTGTCAAGAACTCATAGACAAAAACTCGTTTTTTTAAGCTAGTTAATAACTTTTCCCCAAGTTCTCATAGTTTGAGCCATCAATAGAGCGAGCACTGACCGTCCATGTGACTGAGATTCTACTGCAGTGAGACAGTTGTGCTTTTGTTGCTGTGGATCCTTCAAGAAACCAAGTCAAAAATCAGATCCTGCAGCACACACACCATTATCCAGGCCTATCATTTGCTGATGGAAGCTGATTGGTTGTCAGCATGCCGGCCAGCCAATTTAGAGGCAGTAATTACAGGGGCCATGACCTCAGTCTGCCTGTAATTAGTAAATACCAACCATATCCACCTGCTGGCGCACACGCAGCTGCAGGGCTGCGTCTGCTGGGTTTGTAAAGCAGTGCTATTGCTAGAGCTGAAACGTTCCCGTTTGTCAGCATGAAAACAAGAGCTCCGTCCTCCAAAGTGAAGGAAAACATCTTCCTTCTGTCAGTCTGTCAACTCCTTCATCCTCGTCTTCCTCTGGAGGGTTTCAGAACTCCCTGAAGCTGTGGTTGCTATAGTTACCGCTTGTTTACAGAGTCAGATGAGTCTGCAGAGACTGTAGAGAGGCAAACAACAAGCTAAGGCTCAAACAGAAACACACAACGGTCCAGAAAACGCACACACAGACTCTTCTACTGAGTTTCCTGAAATGCTAATGAGACATTTGTGTCAAAATACCACAGAAGGAGAAAGGTTCACTCCAAAGTGGGCGGCTGTGATGAAGAGGTAACTCAATCGACCTCTGATCGAAATGCTGAAGGTTCGATTCCCGCCTTACCCAGCCATGTGTCGAATGTCCTTGGGTAAGACACTGAACCCCACGTTGTAGTTATGTTGGGGTGCCAATGTTCGGCTGCAGAGCCGTCATGCTGTCATGCTCAGGGGGCGAGCATGACACCACAAGAGAAGAAACATTGCTGGTGCATCTTCTGTCAGACAAGGACTTCTTTTTCATCACCATCTGCATCAGAGGACAGAGCAGAACTCACAGCTGTCTGCTGTTAGACCAAAAATCACATTCAAACAGAAGGTTCTGCGCTGGTGTTCCTACTTCAGAAATGTGCGGCTAAGGTAAGCTTTTTGTGGAATGAACGGTTTCTGCAGATGAAGCCTGTTAGTCTCCACATGGCCTGAGCACCAAGAAACAAGAGTCAGACAGAAATATTCTAACTAACCTCTGGAACTGAAGCTTCCGTTTTTCCTGTCTGATCAAGCAAATTCAGAACCATCTGGCCAGAACTGAGAACTTCACCTCAACATGAGCAAGAAGTTGGAAGAAAAACCTCAGTCGCTTATCTGAAGATGTTAATGCATGTTGAAGGAGCTGTGGGGCTCTAATCGTGAACTTAGAAACTGGACCAGGTTCCAGATTTTTACATCTGTCCACCAATTATAAAACCAATTCTGGTCCAGACGGTCCTTGACGGTTGATGCTGACGAGGACAGACTTTGGAACAGAACTCGATCTGAAGAAGATTTTGATCCACCTCAGGAGCTGGAAGACAACCATTATCCAGGGGTGTCCAAATCCAGGCCTTGAGGGCCAGCCTCCTGCTGGTTTTCCAGAAACCCTGCCTTACCTGCTGTTGATTACCTGCATCAGGTGTGTTTAGCCAGTAAGGAGCTTCAACGGCAGGTTAGTTGGAAGGACACCGGTCCTGGGGGCTTGGATTTGGGCACCCCTGATAGACAGAAACTTCCAGCTTCAAACATCTACAGCATGAGAATCCCTCCAGCTTTGGAACGCCCTTCCCCATGACCTACATTGGTTCAGTCCCTCTCTTCACTAGCTAGCTTAAAAATGACCTTTTCTGACATGCATACTCTTGTTAAACCTAAACGCGCTGGCCTCTTAGAACTGTATATTTTATGTTTATTGCTGCTGTGCTTTTAACAATGTTTCCATTTCTTGTATGGCAACCTTGGGTTCCAAGAAAGGGTGGAAACAAATAAAATTGATTATTATTACAATTTCTGTGAAACTTTGGACTAATTTGGTAAAGTTCATCACAGTGTGGCGTGATTAAATTTATGACCTCATTAAATGGAAAAGAGCCAGTAACTGTCGTCTGTTTGCTGATGACACTCTGCTTTATTTGATTCTTTTGGCTTAAAGGTTCAGAAGAATGTGGTTTGAAAAGCTAAAGTTAATCCAACCGTCAAATCCTGAAAGTCTGAAGCTACATTCACACCCGTTCAAACAACTACTTTCAAAGAAACAGTCTATGTAAACGTGAGTAAACCTGGGTTTCGAGCGTCTTCGTTCAAAATTCTCTGGTTCACTCGTAGCTACGCAAGTTTCCGCGACTGTTTTTGAGCTTTATGTACAAAACATGTGTTCACTGAACCCGCATTGAAAGTTAAACCAGGTTAAACTTTGACCAATCAAGGACTCGACTTTAGTGGTGACCTGTGGATGGCATTCTTTTAACTTCACGTTAGTACCAACCGTTTGAAAATGGACTGTGGAGGAGAAACTCATGAATTTGTTTTTTTTGGCCAGCCAGAATGACATGTAGGGTTAGGGTGCACATGCCACAGTAAACAGTAGAGCAAGAAGAAAAGTCCCTCCCTGGTTCATCCGTGTGAACACCAGGAGCTAAATGTGGGTTCAAGAAGCTGCGTTTAGTGAGTTCCTGGATGTGCGTCAAATGTCCAGTGTGTCCGTGGCATAAGAGTTTTTCTTTTTCATGTATTTGACTTGTCCTGCTTTTCTTTTGGACGTCCAGCCTTGAGTCTACCGTCACACCAGAGGAGTTAGTCCTCTGAAGATAACAACAAATTCATGCAACAACTGTCATCAAACTAAAGACCTGAAACAAGACTGAGAAACAGGAAGAAAGATGGTTTTCGTGCATTCTTCTGTGACTAATACAGAACTGAGTTTATTTTGATCATGTTTGAGTTTGAATCAGAACATCAGACTCCTCTGAGTGGAGGCTCCCTGCTGGAGCATCAGGGGAACATCTGGCTGCTCCGGACGCGCGTTTGATGCTCGTGAGTCCGCGGTCACACACAGCTGCACGCGCGGACCCACAGAGCTCTGTAATTACGGAGGAGGGGACGCGTGCACAGGAGAGCGCGCACATGCCTGTGAGCAACACGGTGGCTGGGGCTGGTAAACCCATCTGCCGGGCCTCACGGGTCCTCTCATGAACCTCTCCGCTGTCCTAGCGGCCTTTCAGTCCGCGCACAGTCGCCATGGCAACAGAATCAGGATCCAATCCGGTATCAGCGCCGGGATCTCTGACCTCAGTGTAAGGCGCGCGCGCGCGCGTGGGCTCACCTGAGCAGTCTTTCCCGGGGCCGCAGTCCGAGCCCCCGCCGCGGGGGAACGAGCCGCGGGCGGCGTGGGGGAGCAGCAGTACCAGCAGGCAGCAGAACCAGGAGACGCGGGGCGGTGGAGCCATGATGGGTTGATGGGGAGGAGGGAGGCAGGCAGGCAGGGAGGGAGGGAGGGGTGAATGGAGACGAACAACAAACTGGGAAAAGGACAGAAAACCCGTTTCTACGGAACCAAATCCTCCGTGAACCGCAGCGGCGTCGGAACGGCCGGATCTCTGCCGCTCAGCGGCGCGGGTCCATTCCGGAGCGCCGAGGACAAAGCCGGGAGCGGCGCCGCGACCCGGGACAACAAAGCAGCGCGCGGCCTGGGGCTTCACGCAGCGACCCCCACCCCCAGCTCACAGCCCGGCCCCAGCCTCCATCCCCCAGCCGCGCCGCCTCGATCCCAAACCGGCAGGGAGACCCGTGCAGAACCGCAGCAGCTCCGGAGCGGCTCCCCGCAGCATCCAGACCGAAGAGGAGACACTGAGCGCCGGGGAGACTGGACGGAACGGCCGCTGCCTCGCCGGGACTCGGAACACATCAACAAAGGCCCGCAGCACGTGACCTGCACGAGCCACTCCCACAGACACGGGCGCATTTCCCTGCATGCTTCGCTGCGGACCCATGCGTCCCGTCCATGCACGGCAGACAGGCAGATGTTTCTGGATCTTGGTGCAACAGTGAAATCAGTTTAAACGTTTCTTCATGAACTGTGTTCTGTTCCTGCGGGTCAAATAACCACGTGACCCCCTTTTCAAACTCTGGCTGCAGTGTTCAGGTCTTCCACATAGAACTGAAACTCAGCTGATGCTTTCCAGCCCTGTGGACTTTGAAATCTATACAGGTCTAAAGACGAAGATGTTTTACTTTTGAAAACCATCCAAACTCCAGTATCACAGTTTTGTTGAAACCTGGTTTAAAAAAAAACAACTTTTACTTTAGTTTATTTTGTACAACAAGCAACAATTTGAAGTCAAACTGCCTTTTCTAAACCTGATCAATAAACAGATTTCCAGCCCATGTCTTGGAGAGAGGGTGAACCAAAGAAAAGCTGGACCATGGAAACCAGCAGGGAAGCAGGATTTGTGGCCTTTCGGGGGAGTTGGTGATGGAGATGATACCTTTGTTATGCTCAATCCGAGTTTGCTCAGAGGCTTGAAGGCTTCGATCCCCACAGATGCAGCGAATGAAAGCAGAAAACAGCAAATACAAAACATGGAGAGAGCTCCTGATCTGATGTGAACAGAGGTTAATATACTGTAAGTTATCATTAGACATCTGTGAAATACAAGGAGTGGTTCTGACAAACTCCAACCAGAAGGGGACGCCATCCACCCAGGGCTGCACTTTCAGAGGTCCTGTTCCTTTGGGTTGGATTCGAACAGTAAAGGTAGCAGAAAACCAAGTATACTGAATTTGATTTCCTTTATTTAGAGGCAAGTATTTCACTTCTCTGCATGGATTTTCACAGGTCATAACCGAAGAGGAGCAGATCTTTATCACTTAAAGAGCAAATCCTTAAATCCAGACACTTTGTTTTGGGATCTGAGCCTTCAGGACGTGTTGAGTCTCAGCGCCGATCATCGATCCAACACACGCTGATGATCTAATCCTCCTCTGTTCTTTAAGCTGCCTGGGCTCATTAGTTCCCTCTCTTCTCTTCATCGCTAATCCATGCTCCTCATCCTCCTCCAGATCTCAGGGCTCTCAGGTTAAACTGAAGAGTGTGTTTACATTTGAAGCTCTCTTCTTATAAAATAGTGGCTCTGATTGGAAATTGAGATCAGATTCTCTTTTTTCTGGGTTGAATTGTTTTATTCATTCATGCTGATAAAGCATCCTTTCTCTGGTTTTTAAATTATTTTTCTGGCAGTTTTATTTTGATTAAAAATGAACAGGAAACTCTTCAAATCCTTTGTTCTCCATACCAATACATTGATAATAAAACAAAAAACAGCATCTCACAGCTCCAACTTATCTGTGAAGCACGGAGGCTGTAGTATCATGTTGCAGCAAGGCTAAAAATCAGCCTTTCTGGGGAACATGTACACATCAAACTTGTGTCACAGAGTTGGAGCTTCCAACATTCCTGCAGGTGAGCTCCACAGAGGAGTGAGGGGTGAAAAGTAAAGATGACTGTATCTGAGAACTGATGCGAGTGCATGTGATGTCACCATAAACGAATGCCGCCATGCTGGAACCAGACAACGTCAGTAAGCAGTGATGGTCCGAGTTGGTCTTTCATTTTCACCCTTCTTTAGTCAAGTTTTATCCATCCATCCATCCATTTCAACCAGAGCATTCTCACTGTGAAGCAAGAGCGCTAACCACTGCACCATCGTGCAGCCCTCATGTTCCATTACTCTTTTATTTTGTGGTATTCATGTTCAGGTTCAGCATTTTTAAAGTTGTGTTTCAGTTTATTAAACTTATAGTTTCAGTTTTTAGCATTTGTGACCTTTGAGACCATCCTCCTGATGAAATCTACACAGACCTTTAGCCCCTTGACGCCTGTGTTTTTTTCCAGCTATATGAACAAAAAATCCCTTCTCTTTTTGCTTTCATGTACATGCTAAATTGAGGTCATTTTGAAGCCAGAGTAGTTTAATTCATAATTCAAATGTTTCCTCTTCCTGATGCTGCGTTCAGATGTTCACCACTAACACAAACAATGGAGACTTCACACACTTTGGTTAAAAGCCTGTTGTGAGTCAGTCATTACACAGTTGTGTTACTTCAGGAAGCTGAGCGGGTATAAAAGCTGCATTAAATGTTGCTGACTCTGCTGACGTTTGAGGGACGCCTGTAAATATTTATCAGGTCGAATTATTCTTTTGACGTCAGTCACAGCGCTGCGATTTCCTCTGATTTCACCCTCCATGGTGCAGCCCAACATTTTCAAGTGAAAGCGCTCAGTCGAGTCTGCTGATTCCACCCGCAAACACAGCAGAGTAGAAAAGCTGCCGAAAAGGAGAAGGCCGTCACCTTCAATCACATCCGTGAACGGTCAGAACCTTTCTGCATGAGGCCTGCAGCAGCACTACTGTCCAGACAGGAAGATGAAAGCAGCTGGATGTGACGGAAAATCACAATCTCTGTTAAAAGCTCCACCCCCAAGAGCTTTAGTTCTCAGAAATGATACTTTCACGAGCAGGAATCAACTTCATAATGAAGCTCTGGGCCTGCTCCGTTTCCATGACGACTGAGGTTCAAGCTGATCATCCCTGAAGTTTTGTCTTTCCTGGACAGCAGCTTTAGATGTAAAACATCCAAATTTAAACATTAAAGTAATTGTGATCATTTTTTAGTGGATTACTTGAATATCTGAGCCACCTGAATGATCACACCTGCCTTTACATTGCAGGAGGAGGATTTTCTGCCCAGCAACACGCTGTCAGCTGATGTTAAAGACAAAGAACCAGAGCATCCATTAAAGCTTATTCCTGCTTAGCTGACAAAAAAACAGCAATTCTAGAAAAACACACACAGAGAGAGAGTGCATATTCATTATGAATGCAGAAATGTTGCATTGTGTGAGAAATCAGTGAACCCATGAAAGCACAAGGAGGACAAACAGCTGGAATGTGTTAGAAAGCTGAAGCAACAATGGGATTATTGTTGACAAAGGACCTGCTTTAGAAGAAACCCCCCAAAAAAACACAGACATTTACCAAAAATAATGGAGTAAAAAACAAACAATAAAAAACCATGACTAAAAGTTAATAATAATAACTATCTAACAAACAAATCAGATAAAATGGTAAAGAAACAGAGTAAACCTAAAACAAACATGAACACTTTCAATAGAGAGTTAAGACCCAGAAATGATGCTGTCAGGTTCTCCACTGGTGTTCTGCTTCCTGCTGAACTGAGAAAAAGGACAAATGAAAAACATCAACAGAAGAATATTTTCATTTTTGGCAATAAACAGGATTTCACCGTTTCTTTGGCAGAAATGCAGTCAACATCCGGCAGAGAACTAAAAGCAAACGTGTGAAATCTGAAAATGAATCCCTTCAAATATTTTTAAATGACAAAATCCAGACAAAGCGCTTCGCTGCAGCTCTTAAACTCATTCTCTCTTCATTAACTGTGAACTGGAGGCTGGATTAGCTTTTGTTGAGTTGGATCCATTGTTTGAAATCCCCAACAGGTGAAGATCCTGGGGCGCTCAGCAGTCCCACCCGCGGTCTGTGGAGATGGTGGCTGTTGTAGGGGTATCGGGGGTCAGACGTCATTACCTCTGGATGAGCCGTTTGGGTGGCAGACAGACTGTTTCAGCCTTCCAGATCATGAAAACCTTTTTTGTCAGTTTTGAAAAAAAAAAAACGTTTTCCACATATAATCACCAACACATAGACTGAAAATCCTTCAAGAGTTTTTTTTCTTGTCATTTTAATGATTATTGCTTTTAGATAATGACACTTCAACTTTATTGTCTCAGATAATCAGAACATCACACCTGACAATGAAAAAGGATGCATACAGATCAAGTTTGAGTCTTTTTGGAGCTATCTTCATTTCTGTTTTGTCTTTTTTTGGTTGGGTGACTCTGTCATTACTCTGTCAGTGTGCTACGGCACGAAGCCGATCAGCTCCGAGTAGGATGAGGTGTAAATCAGGATCGTAATCACTGGGAATCATTTTCAGACGATGGATGATGGGAGTGGGACGGTAACCTGGTTAGCTGCTGAAACAAGTTAGAGGTTGAGAAGAGTCTGAGGAAGGACTGTGATGTTTGCAGAAATGTTCCTGTTTGTTTGTCCTCATTGTGGCCGTGGGGGTGTCATCTTCTCTGTGAAGGCCACAGCTGTCTTTCTTCACAAGCCCCTGCCACTAGCGCTGTGTTACAGATTAGTGTGGCTCCGATAGAGCACGTCGGGTTTCAGGGCTCCTCGTGTTGTCCTTTTCACAGGAACTGATGGAAAAATAAAGATGAAGGTCATGAAAACATCACGAGGTGTACTCGCTGCAGAGATCCCTTCCAAACCATCTGAGGATGTTCGGCTGCAAGAGCTGCACGGAAAGGAAGAGTAAAGCAGCTGATGTCCAAAGGAGTTCAACATTGTTGATCTGGATTTGTGGTGTCACTAAAGAATGACAGACAGACGGACGGACGGATTGGTCGTTGACATAAAAACATGCTTTTAGGAGTATTTAGGAATATTTGTGTTTACATTCTGGGATGTCATGATGGTCCAGTCTTCTAAACTTCAGTCAGCCGACTGTATGATGTGTCTGAATAGATTTGGGTCAAACAAAAAGCAGGGCTCAGGGAACATCCATGGAACGGACACGACAGTGACCTGGATGTCCTCCACACATTTTATCTGTGGTCAGAGTGGTCCAACCGGCACGCTCCCCTCCCTGTAACCCAGGCTGCTTTGGTGCTCATGGATAATAGATCTAAAAGTTGGTCTTGAAAACTATGTAGTAATGTTTTCTATAGAGGGAAATGTGTTTGTGTTTCAAAATAAAATACTGAGTGTTGGGATGAGACTGTTCCTGAAGATCAGTGCAGTCACAAACTAAAGGATTCCAGTTCGAGTCATCTATTGGGAAAGCCTTCCTCTGCTGTTTTAGCCAAAATCGGTGTCGTTTTCTAGGACATAGTTTCTGCAGAGCAGCAGGAGTTCATTAGAAACCCACCTTTGAGTTGGGGGCGGGACTGTTGGTACAACGCCCCCCCCCGCCCCCCCATCTCCCAGTTGTTGAGGGCTCTCTGTTTACTCTCTCTCTCCTGCTAGCTTACAGCCCTTCACAACCACAAGCAAACATTAGCAGAGCAACAAAAACAGTGATCAATATCAGTGCGATCCAGCCGTCATGTTCTGATCCAGATTCCAGCTCAGACCAGGAAAACAAAGACGTTCACGGAGCTATCCGTCTGCAGGTGGATGTGATCAGAATGGAGCGGAGCAGCAAGCTAGTGACCCTCCCAGTGAGTTCTCTCCATCACAAATACCATCGTTTTCAAACAGCATGTTTTGTCTCATCTTGATTCACAATGAGTTGAATAAAGAATTTCTCAGAAATGCAGTATTAATCTCATAAATGTCTTCCATCCTTAGAAAAATGCCACCAGAACATGTTGAGCGAAGGATGTTTAAATGTGCAGATCAGCCTGTGATCTGTTTGGAAATGTTCTATGAAGTCATCCTAAAACAGAATCTACCCAAACATGTCCAACTACAGGTCATTGACATTCAGGTCCTCAATCCAGACCACAACAAACCCTGAGCGCTTCGTGGTCAAGATCAGGACTGAGTCTTAAATGCTCCAGAATAGGACAGGGATTAGAGGAGAAGGAGCTTTTCCCATCACGCTGTCATTCTGGGCCCGATACTGCCACGATTGCCTCTTGAATTTGGTCAACAACACATTTAGGAAAATTTGGTCTAATACCAACCGCTTGGTTCAACAGAATTAGGCAAAAAGCACAACATTTTGTCTGTATGAAATCATCATTTCAGTCTGTCTGCTCCAACAGCAAACAGAGCTTTCCCAGAGCTGCTCACAACTGCGAATGTGTGAATGAAAGCAGGATGCATGACTGTCACATGGAAAGCCAGGGCTCGATGAGCCCAATCCGGGCCAGATACACGAGGCAAGATTGCTGGCAAAAAGAAACGCATTTAAAAAAGACAAAGTTGTGCACACATTTATATTTTGTGCACAACTTTGCAGAAAACATATGAATACAACCTTTAGGCTTGACATGTCTGTTTCAAATACGATCTGTCTTTGTCTTGAATATGAATTTCTCCTGTTAAAGCACTGTCAAATATATGTCATGGGGTCACAGGCAAAAACATTGAGTCCCGGAGCATCGATTCTTCCAACTGCGCATGCGTGATAAAGTTTATTTATTAACATTAAAAAAATAGAACTTTTAGGAATTTTATTGATCCAATAATGAGAAAATTATCTTCATAGCTCAGCAATCTCCAGCCGCATTTTCTGGTTTTCAGGCTACAACAGGCGATCGTGTAAACAATGCAGCAGAGGGTGGTTTTAGAACCAGAAGTGGAAAACAGCCTAGAAAGACGTAGCAGACGAACGACTCCACTCATTCAGTGGAAAATAAAACCATGTCTGCTGAAATTAGTTGATAATCAGAGGATAAAGAAACCAAAACGGCTAAGCTAACTTGGAGCTAAAGTATGCTAACGGGCAGCCGACTGTTGCGTCGGACAAAAAAGGAAAATTAAAAAGTCAGTATGATCAGAATACCCAACTGTCTTTCTGTTTCTAATTTTTTGTAACTATTGTTACGGTCGGCTGCCAGTTAGCCTACTTTAGCTCTGAGTTAGCTTAGCTGTCTTTGTTATTTCCATCCATTTTTTCCCAAGGTGCTGCCAGAGCCTGTGGCGGGTGCGGCCGCCCCTCCTGCCCGGCTAAGCGGCGATCCCCCACGCTAAGATGCCGCCGCTGGTAGGTGTTGTGCCATGGTATGTTCCACCTGCCAGAACCATGTCTGAGACTGGGGAAACAAATTTTGCCAGGGGGAATGTATCAATACACAACACCGGCACGGCAGGCAGAACGGCAGCAGCAGAGAGACAGGGATCCCTCTGCCGCCTGCTCGGGAGTTTTTATTTTCTTTAATTGTTCTCTTATAAACATCTCTTTTTTTGCCACCACTTCCGGGTCTGTTTTATTGTTTTTACGCTCCGCTGATTTTGCGTTTAATTCTGTCATGCTCGTTCAGTTGAATCGATGCTCCGGGACTCGATGTTTATGCCTGTGACCTCGTGACGTATTTTGACAGTGCTTTGACAGGAGAAAGTCGTATTCAAAACAGACATGTGAAACGTAAAGCTAAATGTTGTATTCATATTTTTTTCTGCAGTTGTGCACAAAAAAAATTTGCACAACTTTGTCTTTATGAATACGTTTCTTATTGACAGTTTCCTAACCCCATACAGGCCACCGCCCAAGCACGCAGCCACAAGGGGCCCCGAGCCTGGCCCACCCGCGCTGGTCCCCAGCCCGGACAAAACACAGGGTTGTGTCGGGATGGGCATCTATCGAAGAACTCTATGTGCAGAGAGCTGAGAGGTGAAGAACAATCTGGAAGTCTTCATTGGTTCAGCTCCATCTGCAGATAAACTTTTGAAAACTATTTTATAACAGCTTCAGAGGAACAGAAACTTTGTAGTTTAAAAACAGCGCAGATCTGCGTACTTCTCTGCAGATCCTGCTTTTGTTTGTCGTCCCGCTCATTAAATTAATATTAATGACATTTTTCTGGGGGTGTGGAGATCAAAAAAGGAGGAGGGGTGTGTGCGCTAGCGCGTGCTTGTGAGCGCAGCGCCGTCATTCAGCCTGAGCGCGCAAACCAGACGGAGCTCCGCGGATCCGCAGCAGAGCGCCTGGAACTAGAGAGCGCATGGAGCTGCTGCGCCGGGGAGCGCGGCCGCCGCCGCTGCTGCTGCTGCTGCCGCTGCCGCTACTGCTGCTGCTGCTGCTGCTCGGCCTCGGAGCCGGAGAGGAACGCAGAGGTAAGGATCGAGCCCCACAGCAGCGCGCTGCGCCCCGGCTGCTGCTTTCAGGAGGCAGCAGATCTTCATGTGAACTTTTATTTGTGGATGCTAGAAAAGTCTGAGCTAAAACACATGAAGAATTATCCCCAAAGCAGAAAGGTTTTCTTCTGTAAGATCCTGTCAGGTGTAAAATCAGACACTCAATGAAACGTTTACTGTGACAGATTCTTACAGACTAAAAATATGATTCTGATGAGAATCGACTGCTCCATCAGGATCTCACACAAAACTTGATTTAAAAAAATTCAAACTCTTCTAAATCATCAGTGATTTTTTGAAACTGGTGGCATTTGAAACCAGTTTTTCAGGAAGTTTCAGCTTCAAACCAAAAGGTCTCCAAACTCTTAACTCGGAGCTGAATGTCGAGGTTGTGAATTCCTGTATTTTCAAAAATACAGGATGATCCTCAGAAATGATTAGTGTTTTACAGGAGATTCCTGTGAATGTTGACATTCAGTCCATCTGCATATTTACACCAGAGGCTCAGGTTGTTCAGATCACAAAAAGCAAACATTGGAAACAAACAGGTGAGCTCTTCTGTAATGACTTCTACCTGAGTCTCATCAGAGGAGGTCACAGAGGAACTCTCTGCTCCGGTGGATCAGGATCAGGTCAAAGGTGTTTGTGCTCCCGTGGGAAAAACTGGAGAACTACTAAGATGTTCAACAGAACGTATGGATCTTTGTTTGGAAAATGCTCATTTAAGCCTTTAATGTGTCATGAATTTCAGAGTCAATCCCGTAACGACAATCTGACAGATCAAGGAATCATTTTTTAGATTCCTTTTACTGCTGTCAGTCGATTACAAATTAATCGGATTGATCATACTTTTGGGTGGTCATTAATCTGATTAACAACAGTTTTTTCACTAGGTACATTTTATACAACAATATGCATCTTTTGACCAAAAAACAGGCCAGAGAGAACATGTTTCCTTCATTTTTATTGTCGGAAAGTTTAAATGTATAAAGTGTTACCACATAAGTGTAATTTGTGTGCACAAAACACATCAACAGTGAGATAAGCAGACTTTAATGTCTGCAGTTTTACTCCAAGAAAACAAAGATGGCCCGACGTGAAGTGGAAGACCGTCGCTTCTGTCGTGTAATTAAGCTGCGTTTTTTTAATTTATCGGAGCGTTAACGTTGACAGCTCTATTTTTTACTGACAAATTTCTACAGAACTCAAAGCTTTGTTGACAGAAGTTTTAGAAAATCACAAATAAAATCAACTTGTTAAAGTACAAACGGGTACAAACATTTTTCTGTTGTTTCCACTCTAAAGGCTGATGTTTCAAGGCCAGAGTGTCCTGATAAAAATATGTGTTTGGTTGGTATATGTTTGACATTATGTGTGGTGGAGCTACTTGTTAAAATCAGTGCTATCATGGGATGATTTTTTTGTGCGATTAATTAATCATGACCTGTGATTAATTACTCTAATTCATCTTTTTTTAGTCAAATATTTGCAGTGAAAAGCCTCATTTTGAGGTATTTCCATTTAAATTCATTCATTCATTGTGGTGCAGTAAGAGATAAAAAAACCCCTGAAAAAGTGGCTTTATTAAATTTTTTTTTCATTAAGCGTCCAACCTTTACCTTTACATAATCTCAATCTCAAACAATCATGAAAAAAAAGCACATAACATGAGGTCGAGAGCGCTCTACCTTAACACATCCAAAAGTAGTGACCACCACATCTTGACATATTCTTCCACAGTTTACCACCCATCGCCATCAGGTCTCGTGCGCCACTTTAACTTGTGATAACCAAAACCTCGCTGGGCTTTATCCCTGACATAGCAGATAATACTTGTGATTTTGTTTTGGGTTCATTCTGTTGAGAACCACAGTCGCACGTTGATGACTTCACATCAGCGACAGGTGTGCGCTACATGCCATGCGGGGGCAAGAGGGATGGAAGACAGATTTTCAGCCAAGTTCTAGTAAAATGTTCTTGTGAGTAAACAGTTGGACCCTTGTTTTATTTATAGAGAACAAACAACAAGTATTGATTAAGAATGAGGTGAATGTGATAAAGAAACACACTCATTTGTCTGTAGTTATTGAATTGTGATTAACGCCATCATTTGACACCCCTCATTAAAAAATCCTCAAAAAAGCCTCAAATTCTACATGGACGTAGGATCCCCTATTCAGAAAAGCATGTTAGCTACGAGAAAATCCAAATATGTAATAAATAAACGCAGAAAAGAGCCTTCTGTAGGTCCTCCTCCGGTTTAAAGACTGCAATTTGTGTGGAGTCTATTGTTCCAAAGACATTGAATATTTTGGCAACAGTTGAGCTATTATGGATGTCTCATGATTTTCTTAAAGAGGAGATCGTAAGATACATCCATGCCAAACTTGGTGGCTCGATTTGTCTGAAATATCAACCCAACCGGGTCCGTTTAAGATGTCTTCCTGAAAGCATCGTCTGTCTGAAACATGTTTGCCTGCATTCCTCTAACACTTTTCTGCTGGAAGCTGCATTTGTGAACAACTGTGTTCTCATGTCTTCTGATAAATCTTTAGTCAGCGACACAGAAAGGACAAATATGTTTGTTTTGAATCTGAGAGCTGCTGCAGGGACAACTGCTAAAGTTCAGCTGCGTTTACACAAACGTGACGCACATGCACCTGAAACGGCCTCATGTGTGTCTCCAGTCTGTAATAGCTCTCATCACAGTTGTGCTTTATAAAAGTTAAAGAATGACAAAAACAGAAGTATAGATAATTAAATAGATTTGAACAAAAACTCCAATTACATAAAAAATATGCATGCTATGAAGGAACATGGTTAAAATAAGCCTTACTCTGCTTCTTTTAACCAAATAAATGTACAAACATTTCAACAAACACTTTTCTTAGATTTATTATTTAGCACCATTTTCATTCTAGCATTATTCAAGCCAAGGCAAGGTTTATTTGTATAACATATTTATAAAGCACAAAGACAATTCAAGCATTAAAAGAAACATTCAGGAGAAATATCATTAAAATAAAGATTTAATGAAAGGAATTGAAAGTAAGCTTAAAGTAGCAGTGTGAATGCAAACGTTTGACTAAAACTAATGACAGCATAGAAGCTGAATGCAGCTCGTTTGGTTTGACCGAGGACGTCTGGCTGGTACATACTGGTCAATCATCAACCATGTCATCAGAACAGAGAATTTTCTGCGTCTTCTCATCCGTGGTTTTGATGGCAGTGATGAGGACGAGTGTTTGTTCTTTAGTGGAGTCTCTTTGGGCTTCAATCAATCAATCAAATCAATGAAACGGCTCAAAGCAGCACAAAGGTTTTAGTTCCTAAAATCCTAAAGTATGGCTTATTGACCTCAGAATAGAAGCTCCACTTGGATCAGTGAAGTAAAGCTGTTCTAAAGTGACGCTAAGGATGGCTGCTGTTTCTAACCTTGCCGTTGTCCTTTAGACATCTGTAAACTCCAGAGCCAGAGACTCGGATCATCTGAGCAGATGCAGATGTTTGCTCATAAATCTGAATCCTCTGGAGTTGCTGTCTCCTTTGTGTTGATGTCTTTTGACGGGCAGAGAAAGCCTGAGAGGACGAAGACTCGGTTGGGGGGTCAGAAACATTCACGTCAGCTTGGGATCCCATTGTTCCCGTTAATCGTGGTATAAGGACACAAGTTTTATTACATTACAGAGCCTCAAAAACACGGAAGACTGAATGGTGCCAACATTTCAAAGCCATCCGCGTATATATATATATATATATATATATATATATATATATTCATTCATTCATTTTCCAATCCGCTTTATCCCTTTCGGGGTCACGGGGTTGCCGGAGCCTAACCCGGCTACTCATGGGCGAAGGCAGGGTACACCCCTGGACTGGTCGCCAGTCTGTCGCAGGGGTATATATATATATATATAATATATATATATATAAATACATATATATATATACAGTAGCAATGTCAATGCATCATCCTGTGATTGCAGAGAATCCTCCTTATGGGCTGATCTATTTTGCTTGGTAAAGACAGGACTGAATTAAAAAAATCTAAAGGAACACGTTAATTCTTAGAGTTGATATATTGATTCTGATCATTTGGTTTGATGAGTTTCTTGTATTTCCTTCAGTAAAAAACGATGTTCTGTTAGGTTTTATTTTTAGAATTCACAATCTGACTGGAATGAAGTGAAAAGTGTTTTTTAGCCAAACAAAACTAACTTTATAGTGGAAACTTTTTCCATCCTATTGTATTAAATTAGAACCTGATTCAATCATGAGAGCAAAACAAACCGAATGGCTTCAGTATTTTATAGCTTGAGCTGAGAAAGAAGCTGCAGAGTTTGTGTCTAAACTGACAATCTGAAATACGTGATTCAGTTTAAACAGCGTTTTACTGGTCCGTGGAGCAGTGAGGGAGCCTAAAGACCTCCCTTCAGGACCTGTGAAAGCAGGCGGAGTAGTCCTGGACTTCAGGCAGTCTGGAGGAGCTGGCCTGACATTCCCGATCAGCTGTTTTTCTGCAGCCTCCTTCTCAATGTTTGTGGAAATTCCAAAAGCTTTCTGGGAACGATGACGGACAAGTGAATAATGACATTTGGATGATTGGATGTTGAATCCATCGGGCTGCTAAATAAAAAACAAGAGAATAAGTGGTGAGAAAACGCTGTTCACGGTCTAATCTGAACATGTGTGAGTCTGTGTGTTTGTTTCAGCTCTAAGTGAAAACAGCTGACTGCCCTCTCTTTGTGTTGACAACTATTTCATTATGAGCAGGATTTTGTTGACTGAGAGGTTTGTCTTGAGGAGACTCTTGTCTTGTTGCTCAAACTGCCAGCAGGTTAATGTTGAGGGTTCCATTTCCCCTCACTTTGAGGAACACTGCTTGCACACAGGCGCTCAGGGGAGACGTGGCTAAGCAGAGCTTGTTGGAACCTGGTGTCGTGTTTCGATTCTTCCCTCAGTCTCTACTCAGTTGAACACACCTGACCAGGTGATCAGGAGCAGGTTGGACAGAGATATCAGAGACAATAACGGAACTTGGGTCCTCAAGAGTAGAAGTTGCTTTGACTTAGGGGGAACTCACAGCACGATGGACCTCGCCAGAATCTATCCAGCACCAGAGCGCGCCTTGTTTGGTCGCTGCGTTGGCTCTGGTGCCGTTTCACTGAATGCAAACAAGTCAAAACTTTCTTCTCCCGACAATTGAAGGTGTAACTGCCAGCCCTGGACCGTTTAGTTTGTGAGTGGAGACTGGATTGATAAGCAGTCAACCCCGTGTGGCGTTGGCGGCACCAACACATTTTTGTGCTATGAGTAGGACATTAGGAGATGTTCTCAACTGAAGCTCCCTGTCTGACATGTTTGTAATGGAATTCTGCTCAAACACACCTGACTTATGCCTGAGTCACTGCTGCGCTTACGGGTGGATGCATGCTGCAGCTGAAAACTGGGCCTGTGTGTAGGGGGCACACAGGTAGTACGGGTGCATGTGACTAAAGCATTAACTCATCCACCAACAGTCAAAGAAGCCAGCAGTTTTTATGCAGTGTAGGATCGAAAACACTCAGGACGGTGTGCTGAGGAGCACCCTAAAGCTGGAACTTTCTTCAGAAGGGTTTAGTGATCGTTCAGAAGGTTTTGGAGGAACTCCCGAGGTCTTCAGACGTATTCAAGAAGATCTTTTTGTTTTTTTTCTGGTTTGTGATAACTCTTCCTTTAGCGTTTCTCTGAAAGCACATTTGGAGCTTCTCCTTTGCTTCTAGTTTTGCGTGAATGAGAATGTTCTGGAGAATGCAAAGCTCTAGAGGTGAAAAAGTTCCTCCCAGGTTCTGCTGAGAAAAACCTGCCGTTTGATGCTGTGATCGTTCACTGAACTTGTTGGAAGATTTGAAAGTTTCAGCAGGAAAAATAAAAAAGGAACTCTTAGAAACTGAGATCAGCAGAACCAAAGTCACTGACAGAAATCCCCTCAAAACAGAAGACAAAAACAAAACAGATGAAAGAGTTGTTGTTTGACTGAGTGAAGGAAATGTTCCGAGGTATGACACACCTTAACGCCCGTCCAATAACAGAGCAGAAGAGCAGGAAATACTAGACATGCTAGAATAAATTTAGCCCTCTGCCAACATCTTTATGATGCTAATCTGAAAACCACGAGGAGAAGCGTGGCCTGAAAGGAGAAATCTTAGCTCAATATTCTGGGGCTCAAACCAACCAGACCAACAAACCACCAACCAACGGTGACCTAAACAGAAACATGGACGGAGCTGCTGACGTGAAGAAGTGACAGCGACATCTGATCTGATCAGAAATCCTCATTTCAGGTGGATTTTTGCTGACTCCATTTCTGATGTCACTCACAGGAATGTCAGAAAGGGAAGCCTGACCCCGCCCACCTCATAAATATTATAAACATGGCTAAAATGAAGTGAGACATTTGTTGGGTCCACCCATTGATTGTTCATGACAGCTGGACTGAGTGACTCCTCCCCCTGGGGTTCCAAACAGGAAGTACCTGCTGGTTCCAAGAAGCCAGAATCCCACAGACTTCTCCGGAGAAAGAAGCAGCTTTTCCTCAGTCCTTCTATTGGTCAGAATAACCATTCTTGCTCTGATAGTTTTTAACATCTTGCCAACCCTCATTCAAGTTAGAAACGGACCCATCAGAAGCCTCAGTAGAAGCATGTGGTCCCCGCCGGCCCCACCTCGAATGTCTGATTGACAGATCCACCCAAGCTGCTTTCAGTAGGAGTGTGGGCTTCAAACAAGCTTACTCCTGATTGGTGACAGTAGTTGCCATAGAAACCTTAACTTGGGCCAATCACTGTCAGCTGTCTCCAACATGGTGACATTGCGGCATTGTGGAAAAATGGTGACTGAAGTGGCTTCATTTCGCGGGAGCCGGAGGTAAGGTATATCCAGTGGGTGACATCACACCCCACTTTGTCCAGTTCTCACTTACAGTCGATGGGTTTACCCAACAGCCAAAAAAAAACACGCTTCTAATGGAAAGGTGCTCTCTTTTGCTCTCGGCCTCCACTGGTCATTGGAGGAAATGCAACATTTGGTGATTCTTTGTTCTTTTGGATGCAGGAATGGAAGGTGCTGTCAGTTGTTATTGTTAGTTGTTTTGAGTGACTGACATAACACGTTACATAAGTGATGTCGCAGATTTTGTTCCCTGTCAGGTTCAGGTATCTTTCAGATCCAAACAGTGTCAGAGTCCCCTGAACCAGGTTCTGGCCCACCTCTACAAGCTGTCTTGTCACAGTTCTCTTAGTTATGTCTGAGCCCAGGACAGAGCATCCACAGCAGACAAACCCATCACACGTTTACTCAGGGACACCCTGAATCGTCTGGTGTGAGGCCGTGAAGGAAGAGGAACTGCTTCAGCAGAATTCTTGTGTTGGATGTTGATCTTCTAAAAAGCTCAGTCAGGCTGGTAAGAACAAGGACTTTGAATTGTGAAGATTTGGTAGTGTTTTATCTGTCTTTGTCTGCACAGATTTTTCTATTGCCGTTCAGTGAGCTGTTACCCAGAATGCTTTGTGTAACACTGAGCTTCAGTGTAGATCAGAAAGAGCAGTTCTGCTGTAATGCAGACGGGTTTGTGGTTCTAGAAAAGACTGCAGAACTCTTCAGAGTTCATCACTTCAGCTGCAGCAAACATCAACACTGTTGTGACTACAGCACAACAGAGCCCTCCTCAAGGCTGTGAGTGTGTCTGTCTAAGTGTGTGTTTCTGTGTGTGTGACTCTGTGTGAGTTTGTGTGTCTCTATGTGAGGGAGTCTGGACACACGTGTGTATCCCTGTATTTGTGAGTAAGACGTTCTGTGTAAATATGTGAGTTAGTGTGTAAGTCTACATGTGTGTGTGTTTGCCTACATTGATGTGGGAAAGTGTTTGTGTGGTAGTCTTTATGTGTTTGTGTTTATTAGTCAGTGTGTGTCTGCATAAATTGGTGTGAGTGTTTTTGTCATAGTTGTTATATGATTATATGTATTAGCCTGTGTGCGTGTGTGTTTAAGTGTGTGTGTCTCTATTAGTATGCATGTGTGTGTGTGTGTGTGTGTGAGAGGGCTCCAGTGCCTTTGACTCTTTGAAGGATCCCGGCGTCTTTTTGTTTCTTTACAATCGTGCAGAAAAGCATGGCTAAAGTCCCGTGGTTACCATGGCATCTCAGAGTAGAGGTTCTGGTGTTCACTTGGGTGCTGAATTATAGGAGGCGGGGCTTAATGTGCTTAATCTTGATTCCAAATTTTATTTGTATGTTGATTTTTTTTTTTGTCACCACGACCTGCACTGGACCAGTGGGAGGAGCATGTTTGGACGGGCCGGTTCTGCAGCAGCCGGCAGGTTCGGCTCAGCTGCCAGATGCAGCTCGTGGGATTTTCCGAGCTGGAATCTGAGGAATGTCAATAGTGGAGCTAAGAAAGGGTTTGCCAGATTAACCGGGCCGTTCTTCAGCCGCGCACTTGGCCTGATCCGGGTCTGTGGACTCACCTCTGCTGGGTCAGGACAACTGCAGCTCCATTTTGCTTTCACAAACAAAGATGATCTGTTAGCAAACCTTCATTCTGGGCCTCTGATTGCATCTGCATGATCTGAACCACATGTTCTGGTCAGTTTGTAGCTGACAACATCTGAACAGTTGGGTTTGTTCTGCGGGTCAGGAGTAAAGATTCAGATTATTCTAACAGGAACAGTAAATGGTCTCTTCAGAACCAGAGTATTGGTCACTTGCAGACTTTCAGTCTAAATGCAGAAAAAATTTCCATGAAGAAAAGAGAGAAAAACAAACCAACAAAGCAGGACCCAATGAAAATGTCTGCTGAGTAAATGTAGTGCAGTGGACTAACCACTTCTTCTTACTTCTGATTTCCCTTTCCCATTTCTGCAGCTGTTGGAAGTGTGTCATGTATTTTTCCCGGTGGTTTGCTTCAGGTTTCGGTTCAAACCAGACCAAGGAGGGACAGATATCACCATCGTCACGACTGTCGGACGACTGTGCAGGTCTGCAGAAGCCTCCCAGCTGCACAAACTCCCCGTCAGGAGGTTCCCTCTCAGACTGCAGCACAGGCATGAGCAGTCCCCCCCCCCCCCGGGTCAGAGCGCGGTTAACTGTCAAGAAGAAGAGGAACTCGTTTGTGGAATTTTCCTTCAATCAGAGTGAGGCGTTTAGATTCTGGCAGACAAGCTGAGTCTCGCTCTGACCTGCGAACGCCGCCGTGGGCAGGACTCACGCACCAGCACGCGTGTAGAGCAGATTTAGCGATTAGTTCCTAGCTGAGAACACGTCTGTTCAGGACGTTCTAGTCAGATTTTGTTTTCTGGATCAGGTTTCTGCAGGTTTGGCGGCGACCTGAGGACGCAGGGGTCAGCGCTGATGGAGTGTGCACGTAGGTAGCAGCCGTGCACTAGAACACGGGGAGAGCTGCAGCAGAAACGATATAAACTCAGCTGAGTTCAAACCTCCGAGTCCGATCAGATTTAATTTGGCCGCAGAGGAGAAGTGACCTGAAGATCCCTGGTGCTCTGGGAAGTGGGACGCTGTCAGAACTTGGCTGACGTGTTTGGACAGGTGAGCACGGATTCAAGTCCAGGGATGGTTCTTCTCTGCAGGCGTTCATCAGAAATTCACTTCAGAGTTGTGAACGATACCGTTGGAGCCCCCCCTTCCCATCACCCATCTCTCCCACGAGCTTCCAGCCCCTCACATCCCCAAGCTAACATTACAGAGCAACGTGAATGGTGAGCGATATCAGAGCATTCCAGGCGGACAGTTCGGATCCAGACTCCAGGTTCAGACGAGGAAAACAAAGATGTTCGTGGATCTGTTTGTCTGGAAGTGGATGCTTCAGAATGGAGCGGAGCAGAGGGCCTGTTTTCTACATAAACAAATACAATCTTTTTCAAATGGCATTTTTTCCTCTGGCTCTGATTCACAACAGTTTGAGTCAAAAAACTCAGAAATGCCATTTTTAATTGGAATTTTCTTTAAATATGTCCTTCAGAAAAATGCTACAAGAACATGTTATAAACACCACAGACTGGGGCTGCACGGTGGCGCAGTGGTTAGCGCTCCTACCTCACAGCAAGAAGGTTCCCGGTTCAAGTCCTGGCTGGGGGACCTTTCTGTGTGGAGTTTGCATGTTCTTCCCGTGCATGCGTGGGTTTTCTCCGGGTACTCCGGAAGCATTTTTATTTGGTGGCTTCCTCCCACCATCCAAAAACATGCTTCACAGGTTAATTGGTTACTGGTACTGGTAAATTGTCCCTGAGCGTGCATGGGTGTGTGATTGTGGCCCCTGCGACAGACTGGCGACCAGTCCAGGGGTGTACCCTGCCTTCGCCCATGAGTAACCGGGTTTGCTCCGGCGACCCCGAAAGGGATATAGCGGATTGGAAAATGAATAAATGAATGAACCACAGACTGGATTTTCATCGCAGTGGGTCTGCTGTTCTGCTGCTTTCTCAGTTGTTTTTTAACTAAAATCTAGAGACATTTGATTGTTTTAGGAAACATTTCTGACCTCACCCCATCTGTTTTCATCAAGCAATTAGTTTTGAAATGTTTCACTGCTTTGAGGCTGTTTGAATTTGCTTTTGCAATTAAAAAATCCATGAAAACAGCCTTTGGGGGTGGGTTAGCTGACCTGGGATCGAAGGTTGGCTCAGCTGCACCAACTGTTGAGTCGGTGTGTGAAGCGTCTAGCCTGGAGATCTTCTGTGAGGGTCAAAACTGTTCAGAAATGTCCGTTTTTGCGCCTCAGAAGAGGCTGTGTCCGTTTGAGAATTCAGAATATTGGTTTGTCTCTTTGTCCGTCTGTTATGATGGGTCTGCTGCTGCTTCAGCATAATCAATCAAAGTTCCCAACAACAGTTTTCAATCATAGGCATGAAATGCTTTCATTGATTTCCTGTGAGTGACAGATTTTGGTTGGAGGCAAACAGACAGCAGGTCAAACTGTAAAAGCATCGACTGGACTCTGTTCCGCTGAAGGTACTGGCTCTCCTCGGAGGCTGGGAAGCCTGTTGTCAAGCAAAACGATATGGAATCGTATCTGAACATGACCTTAGAACCTGACCCAGTTTTACTGGAGACAGGCTCCTCTGGGTACAGGAAGAAAATGAAAGAATTCTGCTGAGAGGGAAGCGCTCAGCTCTGACTGAGGAAGCTTGTGATGCTGCATGATGTTCTGATGTGTCTTCCCTGGACAAAGTTCACAAGTGTTTCATCTGGGTTTGGATTTTCAGAGGAGGAATCAGGAGTTCATGCTTCCTGTGGGTCACCACTGCTGAAGTCAGATGTTAAAGACAATCCAAGGGATGTCCTTACACTGTGTGGTGGAGATGCAGCATAATGGTTCCCACCTGAACATCTGCAGAGAGCAGATTGAAGCTCCAGATTCAGGTTTAAGATGCAACAAGCTGCCGTTTTTCTGATTTTAGTCGTCAAAGCTTTTCAATTGACTTTCTTTTGGGTCAGGTTCATTTTCCCAGAGTTCTTTCAGAGGTTTTCCTTTTATAAAGGCCTCTAAATACAGATCAATATTTCTGTTTCTGTGACCCAGCAGCCTGAGGGTGACGCACAAGTTTGGTGTTTGCAGATCAAACAGCACATTGGAAGTTTGAGCTTTCATCTTCTTTGAGAAAAGGAGGGAAATTCTATGTATTCACACTGCTCTTTGTTCAGCTGAGGGTTAACAAATGGCTCAATTATCTGCAGAGGTTGGAAAAACATGGCTGAGATAATCGAAGCTCCTGAGTTTGTGAGGCTCAGTTGGATGGGTGATGTGGGTCTCCTACATTAGTCCCTCCGGAAGCTTTAAGTGGATCAAAACTCTGCTGCCCAAACAATATTTTAACCCCCCTTGACAGAAAACATCACTCAATTTGCCCCCATTACTCTGATCTCCTTCAGCTCTATTTGTCCTCACACTGAGATCCTCTTCAGCGGCTCTTCTCCCTACCTGCTACTTTTCACACCCCAAAAGAGGCAGCCCCAAAATAGGAAAAGATGACTAATCCGACGAAGAGAAAATCTTTAAAAAGCAGTAAAATTATCTGTCTATGCAAACAAGTCAGTTTTACTCAGCAAGAAATCTTATAAACTATCAAGAGTCACACACAGGCATTTACAAAGTGAAAAAAAGCTTAAGAAAAAGCTAATAGTGAGATAGAATGACTTCAAACAGAATGGTATACAGCCTGAAAATAAGTATTTTTTTGCCCGTTCTAAAAATAGGTTTGCATTTTCTGAGTTTTTATGAACGTAATTGTAGTTTACTATGACTACAGTGATAGAAAAACTAGTGCAATAAGTGAAAATGACTCATTTAGAGCAAAGTGAGAACATTATCTTAGTAGAAGTCGGCCCATCTTATTGAATCTTCATCAAATCTCAAACTAGCACTTAGTCTTGGCACATAAATCTAAATTTTTGTTTCCAAAAAACCACAATGAATGTCAGTCTCACTTTTCAACATGTCTTGATCTTTAAAATTGAACCAAACATTCCGATGAAATTTAAGTGGTTTTTGAGTCTGGAACACAATGTTTTGGACTCATTTTAATTCCTAATCTCTATATCCTAGCATGAGTGGCTGGGTTAGGCTCTGGCACCCCCGTGACCCTGAAAGGGTCATGCACGTTTAGAAAATAGACAGATGGATACATCCTATGTCTTAATGAGAGAAAAATGTACCCACTGTGCTGATTTTACAAACAGTTTGGAAAGGTGTTGAGCAAGGAGAAGTCAAAACAACTTCAAACCTGGTAAAATAGCTCTAAAAACGAGGTTTGAAGTATCAAATGCTTTGCAGTGCAGGATTGAGAGCATCCAGCAGATCTTCTTCCCACCTCTGGGGCTCTGTGCTCCACGACCGTTACACCACAAACGCCATCTTACGCCACAAAAGTTTGGCTTCAAACCCCCCATGGCCTTCAACATCTACTGGAAGTCGGTTTTATACTTCTAAAAGGCACTCAATGGAAGCGTAGAAATGGCCTTGCAGCTCGCTGAAAGTGGAGAAGAGATCGTGTGGTTTTTGGAAGCATTTTTATTTGCATTTTCCTGCTTTCTGCCACATTTGGTCCAAAGTTTACCCTTGCAGCATGCATGGAAACTGCAAAAAAGGAAACTCTGCCCCCAGCATGACAACATCATGCCAAACCCACGGAGCCGTGTCAGGTGTTTTCAAAGAAACATCTGCATACTGTCACCGGCTCTTGCTCCCGTCCGTACCTATAGTCTAACAGTCCAGGGTTCAGGCAGCTGATTGGACGATAGAATGTAAACAAGAGGACAAGCAGCCTCAGTCCTGACAAACAGCGTTGTCTTGTTACAGCTGATTCAACACCCCCACACGCCCCAAACACTCCTCTGAGTCCTGTAAAACACCAGTGTTGCAATGAAGTTGGACACAATGTGCATGAGTGCGTTTGTGTGTAATCTCCTCATCTTTCTGAGTTGTGAAACAGATGAAGTCCTCTCTGAGCCGTAATTGGCCGCTGCTCTGATTGTGATCAGGAGACGTTCTGAGGAGCTCCTGGAGCGTCCGTCAGCTGGAACTGTCAGCAGTGGAGCAGAACCAACCAGAGAGTTCCCAGCTGTAATGCTGCCTTCCCTGCGCTGCGCTCTCTGCGCTCAGATCGAGTTACCAGCAGACATGAGCCGCCACACGTCTCGGCTTTATTGGAAAGGCTTCCAGCTGTAACAGTCAGAGGTTCTGAGGAAAAGTCTTCTGTTTTGTTCCAGAGTGCTCACCTGACACCTGACTGAAAGCAGGAAATAGCATCAAACTCTTCAAAATGTTCACTCCGCCGTCAAACGCCTTCGTCATTTTCTGAAGGTAGAACAGCCAAATGAGCCAGAGCCGTGAAGCACGCCGCTCCTCAAAATGAAGCTTTGCTGATGTCCACATGCGGCTGTTCTGTGTTTGAGCTCTCACTGACCTGCAGTCCAAACATTCTGTTCAGTTTCTTTGAGGAACTTTCATTCAAAACCAGACATGAACACAAGAAAACCATCAAACCAAGACAAAAAAGCACTGAGTGAAGATTTTTTACTATCTAGAACATTAAATCAAGACCAAGTGTCTTTACATGGATGTATATTTCTGTGTAAGAATTTTCCAGGCTAATCTTCTGCCGTGAGGACAGAAACAGACATTGATTCAAACGGATAATTGTATCACATCAGAGCTGAAAGTGTATTTTAGACTTTTTCCTTATAGTCTGTCTTTCAAACACAGTTCTGTACAGTGGCAGTTCTGGCAGAAATGGTATCCTGGGCGAGCCTCACCAGGAGTGCCACCCACCACCTACCCAATTATGACCCAGAGACATATAATTCAAATATTTAACAAACAATGATTATAAAAAGTACAACTAGAAGCTTGTCAAGCTTATAGGACTGATATTAA
The DNA here is from genome assembly GCA_036245035.1 of Adrianichthys oophorus. Taxonomy (NCBI): domain Eukaryota; kingdom Metazoa; phylum Chordata; class Actinopteri; order Beloniformes; family Adrianichthyidae; genus Adrianichthys; species Adrianichthys oophorus. The sequence goes on along the minus strand of BSAI01000108.1, from coordinate 46,314,850 downwards.
TAAATACGGAAAGTAAAGAGAATTCACGAGGATGACATCACACATTTGTTTGCTTGAGGTTTAAAATGACTTCCATTATAAGATTCAAGAAAACTATGTACATCTAGTGCAGCTTAAAGGTTGAAATTTCTATAGCTTATTAGGCTGTCATTAAATGACTTAAAATGTAAAAAAAATCCAACTCTATAAACATCACACATAGGTTTAATTTAGGTTTAAAAAAATCACTAATCCACCTAGAAAATACACTATAAACTTGGTCTCTTCATAGAAACTAAAAATTTGTTACAAATATTTTAGAAGTGCATCGAATATGAATAGAAAAATAGAACATACAAAATATTTAGACCAAAATAGAGAGCTGTATATTTTCTTAATGCAATTTCTGACAACAAGCTAAGGAACCACCACAAAGTAATTCTAAAAATACTGAGAATAAGAGACAAAGTACTGGAAACATGTAATTAAACATAAATAACATGACAGCAGGTCATCATGTTGTGTTATGCTATATTTTAATTACAGCATGAGAGAAGGAATTATTTAAAATCGGTTGGATGTGATTGAATATAAAATTTTATTTAATTAGCTGCATTTAATACACAAATTGAGTTTTAATTTACGAAACTTTAAAAGAACAAGCTAACAATAGCCTTAGTCTATGGCTTAAATAATAACACTAACAATGTTCAGTATCATATTTTTTACTTTTTACCTTTCTCTTGGTCTGCTTTCCTCTTTTTTCTAAATTGGGTGCCGGATAGTTTTGTCCTTTCCTTTTTATTGTGCTCACAAAAAATAAACAAGTTAGCATCATCTGACACCAACTACCACTTTAGCATCAGCTCGGACTAAACCAATACTTCTTATGGTTTGTTTGAGAGATTGGAATTGAGTTTAAAAACTACTTTCCTGGTGAATGTAATCTGTAATTCGGTGTGATTAATAAAAGCGGTTGGATTTAAAAGTAGTTTGAGCTTTTCTGAGATGATCGTTAGACTGAAAAATACTCCCGATTCTCTGTGTGTGATTCACCCAGCCACAGGTGAATTGTGCTCCCCCTTTCACATTTTTGAACTTTTGAACTACACCGCCGTGTACCGCAATGAGGTGAGGGTGTAGCAAAGAGCGCTGTTTGACATTTTAATTCAGATAAGAAAACAGGCGTTCTCCGCTATTCATATTAAGGAAACGAAATACTGAATTATTTTTTTCCCTCATTCGTGCCGCCCCATGGAAAGTGCTGCCCTAGGCGACCGCCCATGATATTAATAGCCGCCACCGGTTCTGTAATTTAGGCTATGCTGTTGTTTTGGGCTTTGAGCAACTTATTCTATTTGTCAGGATATAACTATTCTTACTCTACTACCTATTTTAACATGGTGTTGGTAATTCTCTTTTTTTCACATTTGTTCTGTAGTGCAACTTGTTCACCAATCAGATGTCTCAATAAAATTAAAAACTTTAGCTTGATTTGTGAAGAAAAATGTAATAAAAAATGTCTCTGACATGTTTTAGGTAACAAGCCAAACCATTTCAGTTTGTGTACAGCACTTAAAACTGCTCCTGTTGTTAAAAAATTAGAACACGAACACAATTCCTTTTCAAGCGATCACTTCAGACCTGCAGGATTGATTGATGCAGCCTCAACCTCTGACCTATAGAGAATCCTTTTCAGTTGTTTTCCTTCATGCCTGTTATGAGCAGTTTGCCTGAAAGGTGGAATTTGAGCAGAAATGAGGAGTTTCCCTCCCTTCCTGCTCTGCCTCAAAGGCCCTGCAGCAGAGGAAGGACATCACAGTTGTGGCACTTTGACAGCTCTTCAACCAGCTTGCTTTTTCTCATTCACACTGGATTATGGAATTGGAAGAACACATCTAGACCACAAAGATTAGTTTTTGCTTTCTGCATTTGGAAGTGGATTTAAAAAAAATGTACAGAAAGAAGGCATTGGGTCTGCAGTGCAACGGCAAAGCTCAGATGAAAGCTCCATCAGTCCTGGGCCTCACTTTTTACAATTTAAACTTCTACTATATTCTTTAGATACATAACATTCAATCCACTTCTACGCCGATGACACCCCGCTATACCTGACCACTGATCCCAACTCTGAACTGCCTCCCTACTCGTTTTTTGACTGTTAATCTAAAATCAAAATGTGATTTTCTCACAACACACTTCAAACTTAATAGTAGAAAAATTGAATGTTTGTTTGTTGGCTTCAAATTTCTAAAATAAACAGCTTTTCCAGAACAACTGTCCTATCCTCCTCATGGGTAAAATGCAGCTTTTTTAAGTACAATTCTGAACCCTATTTTAAAATAAACCTTTTTTTGGTCTTAGTGTCTGGTTATGATTAAACATAACTAAACAACAGGTTTTGAAATGAAATAGAAAACAAACCCTATTTGCATCAATCATGTGATTTGGAATCAGATTGATAAAATGACATTGAATATCAACAATAAAAGTTGTTCTGTTAAAAGGAACATTGAGGAGATTCTTTTGAATCACTTTTGCTGAAAATATTTAATCTCTGCAGAACAGTCAAGTAAGAATCATTCAGGCCTTTTCTATTTTGTATCTAAAATTAATAATGAATCATAACTATTTAGTATTCCGTGTGCTTAAAAACGGTAGGATTTAGCTAAGGAGAAGCTGAACTTGCTTTTCAGTTGGCAGCGATCCTTCAAGGCGTGTTTGTATTTTTTGTATCCGTTAGTTTTTTTGTTTTCGCTCCATTTGGTGTTCAGTTTGTTTTGACTGTTGTTGCTTTATTTGTCAGTTTTCTGCACTAATTTCTATCTGTGCAATAAAAAAGGATACATTTAAAAACCTTGAGAGGCAGACGACGTGGGAAAATAGGGAGCCGCAACCCTGATAATACCCGAGTGTTTGTCCAACCACAGCCCGCCCACACGCCGCCACAGCAGCCTTCATCTGATGAATAGAGGAGCTGGAAACTTTCCCTCTCTGACAACCAAAAACAAATTTGAGCCAAAGCAGAGACTTCCGGCTCCTGGAGGTGCTGTGTTGGAGAGAGGGATGTAGAGGATTTAGCAGATCCACTTCCTTCATGTTTGTTTGCTCCCTGATTTGTTTGTGGTTTGGAGGAAGATCACTCGCAGCCCTGCAGGTGGATTCAAGGCCGCATGGAGGAGCTGAGAAGCTCCACAGGGTCGAGTCGACAGCTGCAGCTGTTTGTTTTTCTTCAGTATTTTCTGCATTTTTCAGTGGTTTGGTTTGTAAAAATGTCCACTAAAGTTGTAAAATTGACTTAAACCGTCAGATTTTGCACCACCAACCATGGAAATGATTAACAGCAAATGCTCAAGACACAAACATGTTAAAGATCATAACAGCAATTAAAAAGACAAACAAATAATAATAAAAAGAATAAAACAGAATTACATTTTAGGAGAAAAAAATCTAGAAACCAAAACACAATTTCCTGAAAAATCAAACAAAAAAAGACGCATTTTGGGAAAACAAAAGTCATTTACAGATATGAACATGAAAAAATGAAGTAAAACTAGAAACTGGAAAAGGTAGGGACTTTGGAACATCACTGAGGAGGAAAAGTGCTGGATGCTGCTGCATCAGTTCTGGGTTGTGATGCTGATGCTGAGGATGGATAAAAAAAAACCTCAGCAGTGCATCTGATGACAGAAGAGGAGTATGTGACACTGGTCTAATAAACACATCATCTCAAGAATAAAATAAAATAAAACAATATAAGAAACCTAGAAGTAAATGTGTGATGTAGACTACACTGTAAAATATTTGATGTACTTTTTCTGATATGTAAACTGTATTAGTCATTCACATATTAGTAGTAATTTGGATGGAATTATCATTACAGTGGAAGGCTAAGAATGCAAAGACTCAGTAAACTGCATTACAACATAGCATGTGGAAGTGTTATGCAAAATGACATAATGACTTTAAAACTGACAAAAAGTTACATGATAAATGCACTGCAGACAGTAACACAACCAACAGCTATAGGCTTATGACATGTACAAAAGACACACACACCCATAAAAACAGAAGGATTGTTATCCTTTCAGTAAACAGTTGTGCTAATGTTTCCACAGCTGGGGTGTAGATCGGGTGGCACTTTATGCAATGTCAGTAAGCAGTAAAATAATTCTATTTACAGAATAATTTTGGTGACACATAAACGTCTACATTTGATTTCTTTAAAACGGCCTACAGTGCGCTGACTGGGGAGGGCACAAACAGTTCACTAGCAAGCACTGGTCCCTCTGGGCCCTCTCAACACAAGTCTTAAAGCATCAGTGTAAGCCATGTTAGTCCCTGAATGCTAGCTTTTTGATAGTCAGACCAAAGATGTGCAGTCTACACAAGGTCAGTCACACTTCAACAGAACAAGACCGAGTTTCTTTGAGAGTATATTAGCATGTGCATATAACACTGACGACACGTGTCTTCATCGTCCGACAAACAGATTGACTGACCGCTACAAGCTGGGAAAACGTGAGAAAACCACATCAATGCAAATAACATCATATCACTTGATCTAACAGTTACACATTCCCCTTAAGGTAACATCATTTAGCATAACAAAATGACCTTCCGTAACATGGACTAATGTTAAAATTAACAACAGGCTGACCCTGGCTTTTTATTGATATTATAACGGATAACGATGCTATCAACTGTTCAGCAAAATATTATCATCAACTGATTGACATCCCGTACTTTACATACCTCTGTTTTTGTCGCGTCTTTCCTCCTCTTCTTGTCTTTGTTCCTCCCCTATAGGGTCCTGAAAGGTTGTTTGACATTTTGAGTGAGTGACTCAACTAGAAAGCAACTAAAAATAGTAGTTTTTTTTGTCCTGATAAATTATTGTGGGCTTCTTGTTTTCTTATTAAGACATAACAATGACCATGTCCAACTAGCTTTGAGAATTAGCACCCCCTGGATGTGCAGGGCCCTTTGCATTTGTCTATGCTGCCTATGCCAGTGGTCTCCAACCACTGGGCCGCAGACTGGTACAGATCCATGTATCACTTGCCACCTGGCCGCGGGAGAAATAATCATTTATTTTGTTTTGAATCCCAAAAATCTTTTATTTTGAAAAATAACCGGATTCTCTCAGCTACACCTTCAATCACTTGAGCTGTAAAGTTTGGTCAGGGGAACAAATGATGATCTTTTATTCTGAAAAATCTTTTGGTTTTGAAAATGGAGCAGATTCTCCCGATGACATTTCAGTTACTTGAGGCTAAAAGCAGTCTGGGGGCGTGCAACACCAGAACAGTTGTATGTGGAACCTTTCTGTGCAAATGGGATACATGCAGGAACAGACAGAAGAACAGGATACAACTTCAAGACAAAAGAAACCCCAAAGCATCAGGCTACCGGGAGTCCTGATTAAAATATGCAACATCCATCCAACAGGTGATTCCAACACAGCGAGCCTGTTTGCATAGAGATGTGACTTTCAGGAACGAATACGTTCACATGAAACAAGCTCATCCATTCAGATGCACTTTCACAGAAGTTGTGAAAACTCAATTCATGCTAGAACCTCCTTAAAAACAGACAGGAGGAGCAGTGCTGCAGCAGGGGAACGGGGGTGGGGGGGCACTCAGTCTTGTTTTTAGTTGTAGTCATGAGTTTCAGTCATTCTGAAATGTTTTTGTGCTGAAATATTTCACCAGAAGCTTTTGTATGGAGCTTCAAAGTAATCTGATTAGTCTCTTATTGAGTATCAATAATGGATTTGTTGTTACATTTTGTTTCTCTATTTAAGTTTTTATTTTAACGAGATGATCTTATAAAAGTAAAATAAACTGTTATTTAACCACTTCTGACGCCACACTAAATGAAGAGGTCTTAATGATGTTTATGTTCTTGTTTGTATGTTTATGTTTTTATCAATCCTCCAAACTGTCAGATGACTGAGTGAAAGGATGATCAAATCTATGGTCAGAACTGTTTATTATTAAGTCTAAAGGCCATGTTCTTCTTCAAGGATACGGTTTCTTTGTCTTTGCAACACGTCAACCCCCCCGGGGCGCGGTAAAATCCTCACGGGCTGACCAGTCCGCAGCCACGAAAAGGTTGGGGAACGCTGGCCTGTGCTACGGGCCGGCTCACATCATACCTACCATTTCTGGTTTCTTTTTTTTTTTCATTTTTAGCTTTTCATTTAGATTTCTGGAAAACGTTTTTTTTCTCCAAATTTTTTAAAACCGTTTTAGTTTCTGGAATTTGGTTTTTAATTTTACAATGTAATAATGTTTTTACTTTTTTAATTGTCGTGATGATCTTTGAAATGTTTTAGCGATTGTTAATGCGATTTGCACTTCAGGGCCACCGTACTGATGGCGTCACTGTTAGGTCGATACACTTTATTTATTTTCTGGGAAGTGTTAACCTGAAGGCAACACATGGAGTCCGCCTTCACTCGGGCTTTTGTAGCAGCTGATCTTTGCTTATGGCGATCCTGTCTTTTTCCTTGTCTTTTCCTAAGCGCTGCAGCATTCCCAGGAGTTTACTGTAGAAGTCAGACTAGCTTCCCTCCCTCGCCCCAAAGATGAGGAAGCAGCGATGGCTGAGATCAAAGCTCTTTCAAAGAAACAATGGTTTTCTTTGCCTCCTTCTGACGGCTTGCTGGCTCTTTGTTGAAGTGACTGATCGAGCGTAATGGAAGTCTGTCCAACAGATTCTGCCAGAGTCTCTGCTGGGACTCGTTGATGATCCCGGTGGCCTTCAAAAAGAGTATCCTGGAGGAAACACCTGGGGGTCTGTGGGAACTGGACTTTGGTCATGGAAATAAGCAGAAATGATTGGTAAAAAGAGAGCAGAGCTGCATGTCAATATTTTGAAACTCAGAAAAAAAAAGCATTGGGCCGCAGATCAAAGTTTGACTGGAATGTTTGGAGCCAAAGATAAGAAAAATGATTAACGGCTTCATGTTTACGTGTTCTGAGCCAGTAATTCCTTACAGAAGTCGTTGTCACTATTATTGAACTTCTAGGGAAAAATATCTTGGACACCTTTTCATTCTACCGCCTTGATTTTCCGTGCAGCTCACTGACGACAGCCGAGGATGTCATCCAAGAAACCGGTTCTTGTGCAAACAACTTGAATGTGCCTGTGCGTGCGTGTTTTCATGTGTCAACAGATCCCCTTCTCCTAGGCTCACAGGTACAATGGTGTCAACGGCAGTTGTTTTTTCAGCTTTCACATTCAGTTTGATGAAACGTGGCTGCCCGTGTTTACCCTCGTTCTGCTGTACACACATGAAGCTGCAGTTCGGAGAAGCACAAACTCTCCACCAGAACGTCCACCGGCTTCCTCTGCTCCTGCCTGCAGACGCAGGAGGATCACTGATGGAAGAATGCAGAGAAGAAGCTACGAGAGATCATTGCAAGGCTGTGCACTATAGCCATAGTTTGATTTTAATGCTTACAGCCCTGATTTGGTAAAAAAAGAAAAAGTGGAGTGTGTGGGACAACCGTTGTCCAGAAATCTTTGATGCACGAGCACACAGAGGAAAGAGACCCAAAGAAAAAAACAAAACAAAGAAAAGATGGAAGAAATTCTTCTGTTGTTGACTAAACTCTTTAGCTTCGTGAACATTTTCTGTTTCAGCTCTGTGCCTAGAAATGTACAAAAGAGCCAGCAGGACAATGTGAGCTTCTGTTTTTGTAACTGCGCATCATGTTAGTCTGAATGTAATGCACCTGTTTCCAGAGCAAAACAGAGGTGGAGGCACAGTGGTTGGGGCTCATACTTTGCTGCAGTGGTTTCGGTTTTTGCTGTAAAAGTTTTCAGATTATCCCCACTACCACATGCACTGGAAACTCTCAACCAGTTTGGGTCCAAAGTTCAGTTGGTTTGGCCGCTGATTTCGTTCTTTCTGCCTGACAATAACTCTATTTGGGATTTGTCTAATGTCTATTTGCACCAGTCTCAACAATATGGGCTGCTCATGCATAAAATGCAGCCTTTAAACTTGAGAGGTACCTACAGAATACTATTATATGTGTATTACATGTGTATATCTTAAACTCTGGGGTTTCCTCATTCCTAACGGGCTTGTTTGAATGAGGGGATCCTAAGGTGCATCAATGCCAAATTTGGTGCTTGTTCTGCAACATTGTTTGAATTTTTTAAGAACACGCTAAAAGCACCATTTTCTTTGGAGTGCGTCTTTAATTGAAATCCATCTCGTTGTTGCTGAGAAGCATCCATTATTCGTTTATTTTGGTTTCCTTTCTAAAATCTAAAACTGAGACGTTCTTAGAAAAAGCTTTTTCCTGCTATGTTAAACCTATCTGGGTGTATTTTTCCAGACATCCCTCTGAGATTTTCCTCCTTTATCCGCCTCCCAGTTCCCCATATGTCACTGCACCTTCAGCTTCTCTGCTCCCAGTTATTTCCATCATAACTTAGTGCATTAGAACTCACTTTGGTCTCTGTTGTTACGATGTCCTTCAGTCTCATCAAAAAGAGTTGATATTAAAATGATCAGGAAAGTTCCAGCTCTCTCCTCTTCAGTTTGAGCTCTAAAGTCTGCAGCCTCTGGCGTCTCAGACCTGCGGGGGCGCTGGACGCTGGGATGATGGTTTTCTTCAGGGGGCGTGTCTTCCACCTCAGCAGAGGACAGCAGAGCGTTCCTGCAGGTCTTCATTCCAGACTGGTTTGTTCCATGTCTTCTGGATGCGTCACAGCTCTGTGCTCCACCCTTATTACTTCTTTAGGTGCTCAGCTGTGCATTATCTTCTCTGAATCAGCAGTTTTTAGAGCAACAGCAGATCCACCAACTTCAGCCAACGGTGAGAATGACGTTGGAACTGTTCCTGTCCTGAACCTATGCTGAGGCCGTTGGTACTGCGTTCTTAAATGGTCACTAAAAATAGTCCTTCTGTTGAATGGTGTTGTTTTTCACAACAATTCTCTCAGTTCTGTTTTTGAAAACACATATAAGATAAGTTACAGTAACTAAACCAACAAACTGATCTCTATTCTTCCTTCTTGTTTCAACACGTTTTTTTTGTTCAGCAAAATGTTATTTTTTATACTTTTCTTTTATCTGGTTTCTCTGGTTTTGTAATATTTTTTACATTTAAGCGTTTTCTCTTATTTCCTCCTTTAAATTCTTTTGAGACACTTGAATTCGTCTCTCTGGGATCAGTAAAGTTTTTGGAAATGTTGCTCCAGAATACCAGGAAACAGCAGCTCCTAGTGGCCTTCAGAGGAACTGCAGTTGACCCTCCATCCGTGTGTGTTTCAGTGTGCCGGGGTATGACTAACCAGCTAACCCTGCTGGGAACTCGCGAGAATCATTACAAAAGCATGGTGAGGGAATACTCCAACTGCTCGGTGGTTCTGGAGAACCTGGAGATCACGTACACTCTGGAGCACCAGGACCTGTCCTTCCTGCAGGTGGGTCCATCTCTGTCTGAAGACTCACAGTCTGAGAAAAGTTTCAACTTCTCTTTTAGGACAGATGCATAAAGGTCTGAGAAGTCTTTCAGTTTAGGACTAAAGACCCACTTCACCACTGAGATCATTAAAGACTACACAAAGATGTAAAATCATCAGCAAAAATTTAATTATTCAAGATTATTTTAATCCAGTTATAATGGGATTATTCCACTAAATCTGAATTAGACTCATTGTTTATTAAAGGCCCACTCTGATCATCTTTTTAATCAGTTTTCAAATCGTTCCAAGTGGTCTTTTAAAAAAGATTATACTGTTTTTATCAAAAATCTTTAAGCCTGTATTGTTTTCTAGGACATAATTTCTGCAGATCAGCAGAAGTTTATCAGAAATTCTCTACTGAGGTGTGGATGGGACTGTTGGCGCAGAGCAATCCCGCCCCCACTTCCCATCCTCATTGCTGAAAGCTCGAAGCTGGGAGCTAGTTGCCCGGCCAGCATGTTTTCTACGTCACAAATACAGTCTTTTCCCATCAATTCCTGATTGACAATGATTTAAAGAAAGAAATACTCAGAAATGCAATTTTGAGCGTCAAATTCTTTATGCATGACCGCCATCATGAGAATAATGCTACAAGAACATGTTCAAAGCACCATTTTCATCGGAGTAGGTCCTTAAGCGTCCATGGTGAGCTGTGGATTTGCAAAGCTGCAGGATCAGAAAGTAAAGATCAGATGAAGCACACAAACCGAATAAATCTTGAACTTATCAATGGTGGAAGCCTTGTAATAACTCACCCATGAAAAGGGAGAAAGTAGCGCTAAATAAACAGCATTTAGCACAAGTGAGGTGGAAAAAAAGCAGGTTTGAACAAAGACTTCTGCTGTTGGTTTACCTGCAAAATCAGAATCTGCAGGACTGCTGAAGTGTAAAGAAAAGTGGCGTTCCATGACTTTTCTGACAGTTTCTCTGTCCGAGAGTGAACAATCAGCTCCTCTTCTGCAGGTGAAGGAGCTGTTGGAGTCAAAGGAGCAGACTTTGTTCAAGTCAGACTCTTTAACTGACACATTCTCTTTCAGGAAATAAGCTGGTGTAAAGTTATACTCTATTCCCTGAAGGTCGTTCAAGGAGACTTCAGGGTAAAACCAGCTCTGAAGTATCAATTTCTGGAGTGGGAGTTTATGGAAAGTTCACTGAAATGATGAGAGCAGAGCGCACATTTTTGAACGCTGCTCAGAATCTGTGCAAATGAGCCGTTTGAGGCTCACAAACTATGAGCCTGAAGGATTGATTGGCTGACTGACTGAGTTGTTAATGTTACAATGAACTGGATCCAACAACCACACTGACGGGAGCTGGATTCCAGGAAGCGTTCTTCAAAAAACTCTTGATCTTTACAAGGTTCCTGGTCGCTGCAGTTTTGCTCCTGTCTGAATGCTCTGTTTACTGTCCTTAACAGTGACTTTAGGATTGCAATGGTTTCAGAAAACTGGGATGGTAGGAATTTGCTAAAAAGCACTTTGAGTTGGATTTTACTGTATCAAGAGTTCCCTCTAAATGAAGGATTGATTGTGTCTTCAGTCAATCCAGGAGGTTGGCGGCTATGTTCTGATCGCCATGAACGAGGTGGCGACCGTCCCGCTGGTCAATCTAAAGCTGATCCGGGGACAAAACCTCTACGACAAGTTTGCTCTGCTTGTGATGTCCAACTACCACAACAGCAACATCACCGGAGCGCCCAGATACAGCAGCGGGCTGCGGCAGTTGCAGCTCAGCCACCTGACCGGTGGGTGTTACTCACTCCTTCAGGGGGGGGGTAGGTCACGTTGATGCAGGAAGCTGTTCAAGTGAACCTGGGAATGAGAGGTTTTCCTGCCTCACAGTGCATGAAGCCTCTGGCAGTGAGGCCGATCTAGACTCTGACTGTCAGCTCAGGATGCGCCAACCACAAGAAGTGAAAAACATACAACTGATACTTTGAGCTAAAAGTTTCATTTTTCAGAGCAACACACAAAGAAGAAGCTCAAACCAGCAGTTTAAAGTTGGTTGCCTGCCAGTTTTCTGTTCTTTCTCATGGGCAAATACAGGCATGTGAGGCTCCTGTTGTTTCCACGCCTGCATTAAGCGCTCTTTGTTTCCTGCTGCATGTGGATGGCCCGGATACCGAGCTTCCCAGAAGATTCCCAGAAGTGACGCTCTGTGCCACGGCATGAGCAATCTGCTCTGGATTTATCTGTACTGAAGCTCCATTTTACACCCATAGGAACATGCAAAGATAGAAGAGGACACCTTACACTTTTCTTTGAAACACAACAATAAACAACATATCATGTCTTAGTTATATTTTTGTTCAAAATGTCAATTTAGTGGAGCAAATGATTCTGGATAAACAAGTGTGTTGGAGAAAATTCAGTAACAATATTCTGAGCTGGGTATTTTGGCAAAGTTTCTTCTGGTTGGTTTTTCTTTTTCCTGTAAAGCCTTGGCCTCAACTGCTCCTATGGGTGGATATGGGCTATATGTGGGCAAAAAAATGTGCAAACTTGCACAGGGCATGCAGGTGGCCCGCACAAAATATCAAGGCTGTAGACCGCTAAGTCAGCCTGTAGAGAGAAAATGTTCATCCACATTTTTCTATGGGCATGCTGTGCCTGCAGCAGTTGTGCGCAGCCAATTAGGAGCCAGTTCTCACAGCTCATCAACGACTAGACTAGAGCGTGACAAAAAGGCACCGTATAACAGTATCAGCTGTACATCATTAGAACAATATCCTTACAAATACTTCCTTACACTTACCACATGCATGGCAATGGTACATTCCATTTTTATGATATCCATATGAGTCATACAAGCCTCAAGGGCACTGCAAGACACACCTGCACTCCCCTTAAGATGCCGCATCTGTCTCCACGGGCTTGGAGAACCCAAAAACCCGCAGCACCTGTATGGGTCAACCCCATATGGGAGCACGTGACTAAGGCTCAAGCTTGGTTCTTCTCAGGGAACCTAAAGTGTAGGTCAAGCTGTGCATCATATGATGCCTATGTGCTTAGGTGGGACCAACCTTTTGCTGGAACATCCCTTAAACTTTAACATCAGGGTTCTGACTAAACTCAATGACTTATTTTCTGTCCCACTGCAGAGATCTTAAACGGAGGGGTGAAGGTGACCAACAATCCTCTGCTGTGTAACATGGAGAGTATCCAGTGGCAGGACATCGTAGACAAAGCCAGCTATTCCAACATAGTTCTAAAGTTTGGCGACTACAAACGAGATTGTAAGAAGAGTGATAAAGGTTTTAGCTTCTGAGCGCCACGTGACTTGCTGCATGATTGCTGCTATGTGTGTCTGCAGGTGAGAGGTGTGACCCCAGGTGTGTCAACGGCTCCTGTTGGGCAGTGGGACCAGAAAACTGTCAAAAATGTAAACCTCAGTCTCTGCTTTTTAAAGCTGTTCCCAATCATTTGTCTGGAGCTCTCAACAGAATTAACGCTTGATGCCTGTTGTCCGCTAACTTGCTTTGTCTGCTAACAAAGCAAGCAGAGGAAGTCACAGAAATTCAGAATACAAGAACGCCTTTGAGGATGCTCTTATCACCAATGCCATGTATCCCCTTTTATGAACTGCATTACCTACATTAGGCGCAGCTCCACTGCAGGAGTACAGTACTCCTCCCCGGGTGAGACTGAATGATCCGGTGAACCCAGACACAGTGACGTGCTTGCGGGCGCCTCTATAGAGCTCTCCAAAACACATAAACCCAAGCTTCTCGCTCAACATCACCCATGTTTTTCATTATCTGGTCAACAAATGAAGTTTGTCGGCGGTTGCACCACATCCGGGGATTCAAGGCATTGAGCAGTAAATTTGACCCGTGTCAAAAGAGAGGCTGCAGACATGAATTTGACGCCTTGGCCGGTGTGAATGCACCATAAGACTTAGGCCATGGCTCCCTGCAGGGACATAACAGAATGCCATCAATGTGGACTTGTCAGGGTAATGCCACGCACTGACTCAGTATGTGATGTGCTTTAACACGGGTGCTTGAATACACCTTTAGCATATGGTGATCACATTGGACTATCACCCGATTCTAGAGCATGTACCTACAGTTGGAAGAGGCTTGGTATAAAATGTCGAAGTGGGAAAGTTTTTCTTTCCCAGCTCTTTTCTGATATATGAAAGACTCAGTCTAATATAATTCTGGACACAAACTGCAATTATTCATTTCTCCTAAGTGATCAATTTTGATTGGTCAAAATTCAACTGGCTTAACTCCTGTTCAACGGCTAAACTTTAGCACGCAAAGCCTGAAAACAAACTTACAAACTTGCGTAGCTATGCGTGTGCAAGAGAGTTTTAAAAACACGGAAGCATGAAACGTGCAAATTTGCTCATTTGCATAGACTTTTCATCGGAAGTAACTGCTTGAACCGCGTTGACGAGACCAATGTGAGGTTGTGGAAGGGTGAACTTGAGAGCAGTTTTCTGATCTGATAGAGACTTCCATGTAATTTGATGTGTTTTGTGTCGGCTAGTCACCAAGCTAGTGTGCGCAGAGCAGTGTGGAACCGGGAGGTGTCGTGGCCCCAAACCCATAGACTGTTGTAACCAACACTGTGCTGCAGGCTGCACTGGACCTCTGCCCACCGACTGCCTGGTGAGTTTCAACCCTGTTACCCTGCACTTCTTAACCGTAAGCTGTCTAGGTTCAATTCAATTCTATTTTATTTATTTAGCCCAATATTACAAAATGCTCACGTCTTAATGGGCTTCATATTGGTATTCATACAAAAGAATATAATAGTCAGTCATAAAATAAAAACAATAGGTCGTTGCTAAACTAAACTGACGTCCCTGCCCTTAGACCCTCCTTCTCGGTGAGGAAAAGCTCATTAAAAAAATCTGATTTTGGGGAGAAAAAAAAAGAAACCTCAGGGATGTCCACATGAAGGAAATGGCAAGGATCCTCTCCCAGGACGGACAGACAATGTCCTAAAACTGTAAAGAAAAATTAGGGGTGCGAGACGAGGGGTGCGAGACGAGCCAGAGGGGAGGTCCACGGCGAAAGACAGGAGCACAGACGATCCAACTGGAGTCTCTCCTGCTTCCCCAGAGGGGAGTGGGAAAGACGGACAAAAAATGAATCACACTGCACCAACCAGAGGCAAGAAGAACTAAATAAAATACAGTACTGATTAAATGATAAAGAATAAAAAAGTAATAGAGGACAGAATCCCAGTGCACCATACTTTCCCCAGCTTCTAAGCCTGTCCAAAGAGGAATGTTTTAAGCCTAACTTTAAATGTAGAAACTGTGTCAGCCTCTCTTACATGAGCTGGGAGCTTTTTCCATAAGACAGGAGCTTGGTGGCTAAAGGCTCTACCTCCAACTGTACTTTTAGAGATTCTAGGAACCACAAGCAGTCCTGCACTTTGTGAGCGAAGTGTTCTGTTTGGTTGGTAAGGCACTATGAGATCTTTAATATAGGATGGGGCCATACCATTCAAGGCCTTATAGGTTAGCAGGAGGATTTTGAACTTGATTCTAGATTGAACCGTGATCCAGTGAAGTGAAGCTAACACAGGAGTAATATGTTCTCTTCTGCTGGTTCCTGCTAACAATCTAGCTGCTGCATTTTGAACAAGCTGAAGACTTTTTAAAGAACTTTTAGGACATGCTGCTAGCAAAGAGTTACAGTAATCCAGCCTAGACGTAACAAATGCATAAATTAGTTTTTCAGCATCACTTCTAGATAAGATATTTCTGATCCTAGAAACATTGCATAGGTGAAAAAAAGTGATATGTGAGCCTTAAATGATAAATCCTGGTCAAATAAAACCCCCAGGTTTCTAACTGTGGGATTGGAGGCTATATTTACACCATCCAGGGAGACCATCTGATCAGATAGAGCATCTCTCAGGTGTTTAGGGCCTAATATAATGACCTCAGTTTATTCTGGGTTTAGGAGGATGTAATTAATTGTCATCCAGATCTTGATGTCTCCAATGCAGGCATTAAGTTTCTCTATGCGGTCATTCTGGTCAGGTTTAATGGATAAATACAACTGTGTATCATCTGCATAACAATGAAAGTTAACACTGTGTTTCCTGAGTATCCATTACTGACTGTCCATTTACATGAACAAACTAATATCTATCAGATAAATAGAATTCAAACAACTGGAGGGCAGATCCTCTGATCCCTATGTCATGCTCTAGTCTCTGGAGTAAGATGCTGTGGTCTATAGTGTCAAAGATCTAACAGAACTAGAATACAGATTAGTCTTTTTTTCTGAGGCCAGTAACAAGTCATTAGTGACTCTAACCAGTGCAGTTTCAGTGCTCTGGTGAGGTCTGAACCCTGACTGGAAATCTTCAAAGAGGCTATTGTCCTGTAGGTGGCAGTATAGCTGTTTAACTACAACTCTTTCTAGGATTTTAGAAATAAAGCAATATTTGATATTGCTCTATAGTTGGCCAGAATACCAGGATCCAAACTGGGCTTTTTCAGAAGAGGTTTAACAACTGCATATTTAAAAGACTGTGGTACATAACCTGTTTCTATGGAATTATTTATAATAGTTAAAATGGATTCATTAATTAAGGGGAAGGTTTCTTTAAAAACCTTAGTGGGGATTGGGCCCAAAAGACAAGTTGAGGTTTTGGAGGATGTAATAATTGATGTTAATTCTGCTTGATCTACAGCAGTGAAGCAGTCTAATGTTACAGAGGTTTCTATAGATGCCTTTGTTTCTACTGTTTTAGCCTGCTCTGGGCTGATAGCAGGGATAACTTTGTTCAGCTCATGTCTAATATTTGAGATTTTACTATCAAAAAATGTAAGAAACTCTTCAGGGCTGAGAGCAGCAGGAATATGTGGTTCTACTGAGCTGTGACTGCTGGTCAGTCTGGCTATAGTACTAAAAAGAAATCTCGGATTATTTCCATTCTGTGCTATTAAAGCTGAATAGTATTGGGTTCTGGCTTTACGCAGAAATTTTTAGTAATTTAAAAGGCTATATTTCCGGCTATTCAGGGACTGCTCTGAGCCGGAGCAGCGCTATTCTCTTTCTAACTTACGGGTTACTTGTTTAAGGGAACGTGTTTCAGCGTTAAACCACGGTGATCCTCGGTTTTGTCTAAATAGTTTTTAGGTTTCAGGTCTCTGGGTTGTCAGGTCGCATGGCTAATGCTAGCAGAAATGTTCTTAGAAAGAAGAGCGGCGCCGTCCACAGTGGGATGGATGCTATCTCTCTGCATGAGACCGGGCTTTAGTCTAGTCTACAAAGCCAACGCCAATTTTCTGGTCTCCAAATCTAAAATAAAGCTACACTTAACACATCTACCACTATCCTCACTAAAGGAGGCAGGATCTTTAATGAACATAGGGTACATGGGGCAGAACAGAGGGGTGAAGGCAGAAGAGGGAGAGACCGTGCTAATAAAACGCTAAGCTAAGGCTAGTGGTGTTTAATTAAGGAGGAGCAACTACGTTGCAGGCTGCAAGGACAGCAGTTAACACAGTAGTTTAATCACAAAAATGCTAAAGCTGCTACTTAGAATTGTTGAATACTAAACCAGATAACACTAAGTTAGATAAAAGCAAATCAGGCAATAGAATAACAGGAGCAACAAAAGCAACGACCAAGCAGCTCACCCGGATATGATGTCACAGGAACAGTCAGGACCTGCAGGGGCTGTATTGTAATCTGACATGTGCACCTTGGTATCTTAAGTAGATATAAAGAATCCATTGCTTTAGCCTTTCCTAACTTTTTGAAAAATATTTTGAAATGTTTGTCTTTTCATTTTCAAGGAAAAAAAACCTCTTTGCTTGGCAACCTGTCCAGCGTGTACCCTGCCTATAAGTACCGGTAGCCGGGTTAGGCTCCTGCAGCCCTGTGACCCCGAAAGAGATGCAATGGATTAAGAAAATGGATGGGTGGATGGAGAAACCTCTTTGCTTTTTACCTGTTTGCAGGCCTGCAAAAACTTTAGTGATGATGGTACCTGTAAGGACTCCTGTCCGCCTTTGAAACTCTATAACCGCAAAATCCAGCAGGTGGTCATCAACCCCAACGCCAAGTACACCTTTGGACCGACGTGTGTTAAGGCCTGCCCACGTACGAATTTTATACATTTTCCTTTACATACACCAATTTCTGATAAATCATCAAGTTCTGCCGAACATCTCATAATGAAGATACAATTCTAGACTTGAATCCATCAATTTATCTAAAAAGGTTTGTCGTTCAAAAATATGGGACCATCATTCTTTCGTGTTACTTGGAGGATTGTGACTACAGTGCCTGTTTGTGAATGTCATCTCAGCTGACTGTTGGTGTCATGTCTGTAGACAATTACGTGGTGACCGAGGGTTCATGTGTCCGAACCTGCAGCCCAGACACATATGAGGTGGAGGAGAATGGAGTTCAACGCTGCAAAAGATGTGAAGGACTTTGTCCTAAAGGTAAAAACCCACAAACACAACTGATTCCTGACGAGAAAGCTGAGCACTGCTTCTTTCTCTTGCAGCCTGTGATGGAGTCGGCGTTGGCGGGCTTATCAACACAATCGCTGTCAACTCTACAAACATCGAATCGTTCAGGAACTGCACAAAGATCAACGGAGACATAATTCTTCTCCAATCTTCCTTTTGGGGGTGAGATCTTTGACAGAATCACAAATATGGCAGTAGCATAAAGTTTGTCAGGTTACAGATGTGCATCCGTTTCCGGAAGTTTTTGCTCTCTTCTAGGAGACCAAACCTGCATTTTATCAAGTAAAACTAGGGTCATAAAGTGAAGCAGAAACAAGCCTTAAGATGTTTGAGAAAATTAAGCACATTTGAATGAAGTCACCTATTAGTCAATTTCATTACCAGAGATAATTTACAATTTCTTTAAGGGAAACAGGATATTCCTCTCACTAAAAACTGAACCAAACACAGTAAGCCAAAAAATTAGCATTGCTCCAACATGTAACCTAAACATATATCCCAATATGAATGACCTAAGACTTGGGTTGAAGAAACAATCCAAGTGTTTTAAGAGTGCATGTACTTTTTTTGGTCCGTAGAGTTGGACTTGTGAAATGTAATCGACATTGTTGCAAAAAAATTAAGAAAATCAGGAAAAATTAAACATAGTTGTGTTAGGACAGCCGTGGTGCAAGGTAGAAAAGCTATATACAAGTATACACCAAAACCATTTAAGGGCAGGGAAACACGGAGGAAAAAATTGCCCTGAAATGACATTAAACGTGCTATGATTCACAGAGAACACAGAACAGAAAGTTTGAAGAGTTTGTTATTTGATGCAGATTTGTTCTGTCAGGCACACAGCCGTATGCTGCCGTGTTTGTTATGCATTGTTCATTCTGTAGAGTAATTGTTGGGCGAGAAACCATCATACCTCACCTTATTTCCACCCTTTTTCTTAATCTTTAAGCAACTTGGGTTCCACATCTAAAAATGGGAGTTTTTGAATTTCTTTTCTAGAGATCCGCACTACAACATCCCACCCATGGAGCCCGAGAAGCTGGAATACTTCAAGACAGTGAAGGAAATCACAGGTAAGTTCTCAAGACAGTTACCTGTGGGATTGCAGGGGGTTTCACACCAGCAACCAGAACCAAGAACCAATTTGCATGGTTGGAGTTTGATATGTCAGTTTCAAGGAGACCTCCATCTCCTGTTTTGAACTTCAAAGATTTGCCTCCCAATCAAACTAGCAAAGAAGTTAAGGTGAATGGTGTTTAACAGCTGTCAAATTCACAAACCTGCTGGTGTCTGAGCAGGTTGCTCATTTTTGTTCCAGATTTTTCTGTACTGGGTTCAGGACTAACAGTGTTTCTAAGAACTGTTATGTGTGTTGAAAGTGAAGGTCACCGCAGTGTTTGTGTCATTCAGGGTATATGTTCATCCACACCTGGCCAAAGAACATGACGTCTCTGTCGGTGTTTGAGAACCTGGAGATCATCAGGGGAAGGTCACTGTTTATGAAGTGAGTGACTGTCCACAACCCCCCTTTATAAGATAATCGTTACCAAACGCACTTTGTTCCCAAACTCCACGTCCTCCACGGGCTTGTTTGCCCTCACGGATGCGACAGCACTGTCTCCGGGCACTCCGGCTTCCATTCCACCGTCCAAAAACATGCTTCATAGGTTAATTGGTGACTCAATCTTAGGTATGAATGGGCGCTGGTTGTATGTCTTTGTGTTGCCCTGTGATGAACTGGTGACCCATCCAGGGTGTACCCTAGCTTCACCCTTTAGTAGCCGGATAGACTCAAGCAATCATGTGATCCCAACATGGGAACTAAGTTGGTTTGGAAAATGGATGGATGGACCCACAGGTTCAGTCCCCACTCAGACAACTGATCACCTCTTTCTTTCAGTGAATTCAGCTTTGCGGTGGTGAGCACAAACACACATTGGCTTGGCCTGCAATCCCTGAAGGAGTTGAGTGCCGGGAATGTGCGTCTGAAGGACAACAATCTGCTGTGTTACTCCAAAGCCATGAACTGGTCTTACCTTTTCAGAGACAAAAAGCAAAGAGTGGTTCAAACCCCCCTGGTGGACGTGTGCGGTGAGTCCAGAATCTGTTTTGCTGGCAGATGGCAGAACTACAGAAACATTCATATTCTTCATCATTCATACAGAGAAGAAGAATCAAACCTGTGACCAGCAGTGCTCGAGCAACGGCTGCTGGGGTCCAGGCTCCAGCATGTGTCTGACCTGCCAGTACTTCAATCGCAAGCAGCGCTGTGTGGAGCACTGCAACTTGCTGCAGGGGTGAGAGAGCTTTCTTTCTTGAAAACTTATTTCATTTGAATTTTCTTTAGTTAAACATTTGACAGATTTGGCTGAAAATGTTATGTGTTCAGTTATTTCATTTATCATACATAGTTTATGCAGTTTAATTACCTTTTTTCCAGTTTCATAACTTGAAATGATTTTTGCCATTTGATGACTATAATTTGGTGACATTTAGTGTCCCAAAAGTAGTTTTTAAAGCATTGATTCCAATATATTTGACAACATTCAAACACTGGCTGTTGTGTTTGAAAATCTGGACTAATGTCTGTTCTGAACGACAAACAACTTTGTGTAGTGAACCCCGGGAGGTGGAGGTGGACAGCAGATGTGTCAAGTGTCACCCAGAATGTTTGGTCAAGACCGGGACCCCGACCTGCCACGGACCGGTCAGTCCAGTTCATATCTGTCTCAGCCTCTGTCTCATCTCAGATGAGATCTGTTTACACTGCAGTCTAACAGACATCAGAGTTATGATGCATCAGGACGTCTCACACCAAGTTCATGAACCTGTGAGACCAAAGAGGAGACAATTGATCCGATTGATACCAGTTGGATAATAGAAATAAGATTCCTAGCAGTAACTTGTGGGTTTGAGGTTTAGTGAGATCCTCAATGGCAAGTCTGTGGGTTGAACCGACAACCGACTAAAGAGTCAACATAAGTTGAACTTACTAAGGCCTTAGTCACCTGCACTTGATGGGACTTGACCTGTGAACTGTGCTGCAGGTTTTTGGGTTCTCCATTGTAGAGGGTCATAGAGAGAAGCGGCTGCATCTGTAAAGGGAGCACTGGGGCTCGTGTGACCACCTCAAGGGGCGTCATGTAAATGGAAGATTGTTGTGCGTGTGGTAGGTGTATTGTGAAGTATTTGTAAGGATAATGTAAGTAACATGACTCCTGACGTACGGGTGATGCTGTCGTACGGTGTCTTCATGCCACTCTCTGGTCTATTGTGAGGTGTGAGAACTGGCTCCTTTCTGACCTCAAAAGCTGCACACATGGGGTGCATGTGATACATAAGTAGGTGGTACATCCCCGTAGGATGTCCACGCTCACTATACTCTGTCTAATTTCTAACAGTCTGGCTGTACTCAGGGAGCACTGATTTATTACTTGAACAGAACTAACAGGCTCTTTGTACACTGCGCAGGATTTGGGGTGAAAGCAATGAAAACTCAGTGCAGCACAACCGCTCACCTTCTTCTTCCGTACTTATCTCATATCCACAAGAGCAGCTTTGACTAAGGCATGAGCTGCAGCCACTCCCAACTGCAATGCACGGTGGTGGAGGGCTGCTGGTGAGGGCTTGTTCTGCACTCTGTAATCAGATTACTGTAGTATGAGTCCATGTGTGTTTATCTGAAGCTGAATATTTAAGACCAGCAGCAGATGTACAAAAGAGCACGAGTGAAGAACTGAGGAGCTGCAGTGATCCAGTCAAGATCAAGGCCTCAGATTGACAGATCAGCTTTGCATCCTGTTGAACACAGCCATGGAAGTCTGGCTGTCCCTGTCTAAAGTTCACATTGTCCATAATTATCCAGACCTGACCCTCCACTCAGAAAGGTTCAGTTGTTTGTACTGACCCATGGATTAGGGATGATTGATTATCTGTGGTGTCCGCTCTCTGGACCTTCAGAACAAACCAGAGCAGGGATGGGTAACTCCAGGCCTCGAGGGCCCCATTCCTGCATGTTTTCCAACATACCCCGCTCTAGCATGTTCTAATTGGCTGGACACACCTGAGCCAGGCAATCAGTCATGAGTAGGGCTTGGGTATGTGGAAATCATGCAGACACTGCGGCCCTCGAGGCCTGGAGCTGCCCATCCCTGAACTAGAGTCTCTCCTCTGATCAGCTTTTAGCTCTCTTTCAGACCTTTAAAATGACTACATACTGTTTCTATTGATGTTCTATTCTCAGGGGGCTGAAAATAACTAAATCCACCAGTTACCAGCTTTTTTCTGTCCTCTGAAGGGGCCAGACCAGTGTTCCCAGTGTGCCCACTTTAAGGATGGCTCCCACTGCGTGCTGAGGTGCCCCCATGGAGTTCTTGATGACGAAAGCACGCCGATTTGGAAATACGCTGATCAGAACGGCCAGTGCCAGCAGTGCCATCAGAACTGCACTCAGGGGTAGGACAAGTCTTTGTCTCATTAGCGTGACGGGAAACCCATAGAAACCACAGTCACACTTCTACCGTCTTCCTTTGCAGGTGTACTGGACCAGGACTGTCGTGGTGCTTAAGGTAAAAAAAAGCTTTCACTCATTCACTCCTTCATGAAACAGCGACTGACACAAACTTGTTTGCCTCAGCAGGTGTTTCTGAGTCACAGCTATGAAGCATTAAAATTGAACTGAAACCAGCATTATCATCATACAGTCCTCAGACTGAACTAAGGCTGAAACTATTCATTTTGTTTGGTTCAAACCTTGTTTTTAAGCCACTGTTCTGTTTTGATATATGATTGGTTTATTACAAAACAACACAAAATGTAGAAACATCTTTTTTTATGAATTTGTTAATCAGCAACTTGCAGAGTAATAAACAATCAACCAATCTCCTCCTCTGAATCAGTGATAATGATCAATGTTGGTTCTTCAAACACCTTTCACTGTACTTACATACTGTACTTTTACTGATTTTAATGACTTTTTTCATCAATATAAAACTGGAAAAAGTTTGAATCCTTGGGGATTTGAACCTTCACATAAAGGGCCACACATTGGACCTTGTCTTTTCATTGGGGCTACATATCACTAATGTCAGCGTTGAGGATGTTCACATAAGCCATCGTTGCTGTGTGTTCTTTGACCTTAAAGCCTTTGAATACCAGTGCAGAGAGGCAAATTATCACTGACACCCCAGCTGAGAGATTCTTGACCCATGTCTTTTAAATGACTGTTCAGATGTAAATACTTTTATTAATTGTCTTAACAGCCACTGTGCACTAATTCTTGATCAAATTGCACCTTTTAAATCTCCTAATGCTTCACATTATTCCTTGGAATAATTAATCTATTATAAATCTGAGACGATTGTCCCGGAAAACTAGACGTTTATGGAAATCCTCCATACTTGAGGTTCACAAAAAACACCTAAAAGAATGATTGTCTTCTCTTAATGAAATGATAAAAGAGGCCAGATCCAAATATTTTCATCAGTTGATAATATCTTAACAGTACTGTTCAACACAATTAGCGCTATAGTCTTTCTTGTTCTGCTATCTGCTCATGTGTTTTGCAAAGCTGACAGTAACAATTTCTTAAATTTCTTCATAAATAAAATCAGAGAAAATACCCCCCCACCCGGCCCGGCTTATGTTGTCCCCCCTGCCCAAACTTTGTCCCATTTTAAACCTGTGTTACCAGAGGACATCACAGCCCTAATGCTCAGGATGAAACCCTCTGTTTGTTCCTCTGATGTCCCTTTGATGTTCCTTTGTATTGTCTCTGACGCTCTGCGACCCAGTGTCACCAAAATGGTTAACCCGTCTCTTTTGTCGGGTGGGTTCCACAGCTCTTTAAAACATGCTGTGGTAGAACCAAAACTTCAAAAACCCAGTCTGGGTCTGGGACCCAACTCAACTGAAGGGTTTTAGGCCAATATCTAAGCTCCTATTTCTTGCTAAACTTTAAGAAAAAGTAGTATCCGAACAGCTCACATCTTTTATGGAGTTACATAACATCAATGACACGTCCCAGTCTGGCTTCTGTGAATACCGCGCCACTGAAACAGCACTGTTGAAAGTGTCCGGTGACATTATGATGTCAGCTGACTCATAAATGTTCAGTGATGATCCTGCTGGGCCTAACCTGGGCCTTTGACACTGTCGACCATCACATCCTCAATAACAGGCTGTGTGATGTGGTTGAGCTGTCTGGGTCAGTTCCAACGTGGTTCTCTTTATATCTGGCTGCTAGGAGCTTCAGTGTGTCTGCAAATCACGGGACAGCAGTAGCTCAGGTGGTTGAGCAGGTCGAAGGATTGGCGGTTCGTTGTTGTGTCCTTGGGCAAGGCACTTAACCCTCCTTGCCTGCAGTGTGTGGCTCCACTGGTGTGTGAATGTGTATGAATGTACCGGTGCTGGTCAGAGGCGCGTGCACTGGCAGCCACACCTCTGTCAGTCTGTCCCAGGGCAGCTGTAGCTACAGTAATAGCTCACCATCACCAAGTGGGAATGAATGATGGATACAAATTGTAAGCGCTTCGAGCGTCTGGGAAAGTGCAGATAAATCCAATCCATTATTATTATTATTTTTATTATTATTACATCTGATCCTAAAAATCTGACGTGTGGGGTACCTCAGGGGTCAGTCCTGGAGCAGCTCTTGTTCCTATTGTAAATGCTTCCTTTAGGCAAGGTTATTCATCAGTTTAATGATATCTTGAACCATCTCTTTGCAGATGATATTCAGTTGTGCTGTTCATTTCAGGCCTCTGACACCCACAGACTGAGCTCCTTATCACTTGCCTCTCTCAAATAAGGCCTGCCTTCAGCTAAATCCAGAAAAAACAGAAACCCTGATCATTGCCTCAGACAGTGACATCCCTGACAAGAAACAGCAACAAGGTGGTCTGAGCCATTTGGTAAAACCTAGCCTAATGGTGCCTACACACTGAATGCGATTTGCGCGGCAGAAGCGGCCAGTTTCAACGTAAAGTCAGTGGTTTAGACCGGAATTGAGGTTCTGTGGCGTAAAGTGAGCGACGCGGTGCAGATTTAGCAGCCGCCGCGGCTGGCCAGAGTTTGATAAAAATCTGACCTCTGGGGACGTGGCTGCGTCTCCTCAACCAATCAGGGACTCAACTTCGGGCATGTGACATTTTCAGTGACAGCAGGGAGAAAACATCCAATATGGTGGATAGATTCATAGCTCTCCTGAACCTCCATTCATTTTCTTATCCCGCTGGATCCCTTTCCGGGCAACAGGGTTTCCTGATCCCGTCCCGGTTACTGTTGGACGAAGGCGGTGTTCACTCTAGAGAATCTGTCACAGGACCTATGGAGCTGTAGTGGACACGCTCACTATGCCGACTCCCAGTAGAGGAGCTCGGGGCCAGACAGAGGACCGCTGCTGGATGAGAAAGCAGTCTACTCAGACCTCCTGAACGTCATGGTGTTTTTCTTATTTTAATTGAGACAACAATAAAACAAGGTCCCCGCATTTTATTCTTGTTTTTATTTTGGTCCTCTCATGTTAATGCGTGAACTCGATCAGAGAAAGATGGACACACCGCAGAAGCGGCCGTCAATCAAACACAGCAGGAGAAACTCACTGGAGCAAAAGGGAGACTAAATGTTTTCACCAATAACTGAGTTTGAATTGTTTTCTAAATATCAATTATAGCTTAATTTAAAGTGTGGACAAGGCGTTAAAGTCTGATATGGATTCATTTTAAATATTCCTCTGCCAGCTAAATCAGCGCGTGTATGTAAAATGTGTGTACGTGTACTTTGAATTACGTTATTAATGCTAAAAATTAGCTTAGAGTCAAAAATGATGCCCAGGTTTCTAACTGTTTCTGAATAACTTAAGGAATTTTTTTTAGCTTCAAAAGCTGTGTCTCTCTCTTTGCTTCAGGACCGAAAACTAAAATGTCATTTTTTTTCTTGGTTGAGCTGCAGAAACAAAGTAATGTGCACTGCAAATTGTGCAGAAGGCATGCTCCTTCTAAAACTGGAAATTTCACCAACCTTTTCATCACCTGAAGCAGTACCACCAAGCATGCTCAATCTCAGTCTGAAATAAACCAGAATTCTGCAGAAAAAACATCAAAGTTCAGACCTTCACAGCAGCAACAGGTAAACTACTAGAATTTGCTTTTAGTTTCTAGCTTGGTCACAGGATGTTGACAAAAATGTTTGTCAATTTTGACGTTTGTTCTGTAAAACTTGAAAACATTAGAATTTATTTGTAGAATGAATGCTTTGTTTTTAAATGGAACTGATCAAGCAGTTTATTGTTATGTTTTATTGATGTTCTCTTCTGAAACTTAAAAGCTTTTGCTTTAATTTTCTGTTTAGTTTGTAATATTTATGACTTTTTTTAGTTTTCTGGGGAAAAAACAGTTGCATCATGTTCCTTCAGTGCATCTGTGATGTTTAAAGTATGATAGGAATAGAATATTTTAATCTAAACAACCTGCTGATGATTAGACATTTCTCCAATGAGCCACAGAGCGTTCACATTGACAGATCTAGTTATTTGGTTTTTATCGTGATATATATGGTTATTGCCCGATATGAAAAAAAACATTATTGTGATATAAAAAATTCACTATCACCCAGCCCTACTTGTAATATATAGTTTGGTTTTCAATCGTGAATTGGGGCGTCTGTAGACTGAACTGGACTCTGCTTGCTTTAGATCACTGTTCTCACCATTTCAAAACCTTCTTGAGTTTTTAAAGAAAAAATAATAATTTAGCTTCAAAATATCCACCATCAGTCAGTTCATTCATTCTCCAATCCGCTTTATCCCTTTTGGGGTCACCGGAGCCCAACCCGGCTACTCATGGGCGAAGGCAGGGTACACCCCTGGACTGGTCGCCAGTCTGTCGCAGGGGCCACAATCACACACCCATACACACCTAGGGACAATTTAGAGTTTTAGAGATTAGAGAATTAAGATTAGGTTAGAGAATTAACCTATGAAGCATGTTTTTGGACGGTGGGAGGAAGCCGGAGTACCCGGAGAAAACCCACGCATGCACGGGGAGAACATGCAAACTCCACACAGAAAAGGTCCCCCAGCCAGGACTTGAACCGGGAACCTTCTTACTGTGAGGCAGGAGCGCTAACCACTGCACCACCGTGCAGCCCACCGTCAGTCAGTTCCAAATGCAAATGATTTGAAAACTGTTTTTCAAGTACTATAAATATCGGTGTGTGAAAAGAAGTCATAATTCATTGAATCCTAATGGAATCAGGAATTTGGCTCCAAATCGAACATTGAAGGAAACGTGGACGAGTCCCAGCCTGTCAGAGTCTGTCTGCACTAAAGTACAGTTAAATGCATTTTTACTAGAAGAATAATCACCAGCGTTGAATAAGATGTAGTTAGTACTTGTTCACATTAGAACAACAACACCTCCATCCATGGTCCTCACATCAGTCATGAAACCTCTTCTTTATCTTATATAAAACTGCTTATGATTTTAGAGAATAAAGTGTATCTCATCTGTACAAATTTTTTAAATAAAGCTTTACAAAAAAATGGCTGTGAAGTTTCTACTTTATCAAATAATGTTTTTACAGGAATTAGTTTTTTTTAGAGCAGCTTGACTGGAAAAGTCCTTTTTAAATAACCTGTTTGATGAACCCCCTGATTATTTCAAAGAAAAGGGTGACAGTGAAACAAAGATTTGAAACAAGTCATCAGTAAGACAACACTACAAATTCTTTATAGAAGCTCAGTGGCGGATTAATAAATGATGCAAGAATAAACCGCACATTTTAAAGTCTCAGTAGAAATAACTGAGCTGCACACAACATTAGACAATTCTCCATGTAAGGATTATATATAAGCATGCTGCCATATTGAGCTAACATTAGTAAGAGCTTACTGCTCACGCAGTAGATGTCTCCTAGTCAGTGTCCTATTTAAAAGTCCAGTGTTTTACTTAAAAAATAAATTAGTTTTATATTGCTATAAAAATGTAGAGTATTTTTTTTACAGTTTGCTCTAAAGAAAAAATAATAAAATATAATAAGATATATTTTTATTGTCGAGCTTTGCAGCCTAACAAGCAATGAACTAAATAGAAATAGACAGTCAAAAATCTTAAGCTTTACGGCATCTGTACAGATTTCTTAGCAAAACAGCTGACAACAGCTGTAAACAGATACTGTTAGTAAAGTTTTGATGTAACATTATCACTGGTTTTCAAACCAGAATTTTGTATAGGTAAACAAAAGCCATTACATCACAGCAGTGATACACATATCACAAATTCAACCTGAGTGTATAAAATACAAATTTCAACACCGATAACAAGAAATGTATTAGCTCTTAATTACCCAAAGCCACTTGGAACCCAAGACAGACCCTTAGAAACGCAGAGAATCGAATGAATAAGCAGAAAAAGGGGGAAAAAGCAACAAATCTAAAACTACCTGAAAGATAACCTGTCAGAAACCAAACTGCAAGGCCAAAATCAGTTTTAAATGATGATGGAAAAAAAAAACCTAACAAGGTCTTTGTGTTTGTCTTCTCAGAACTACCACACACTCGTCTCTGGCGGTGGGCGTGGTCAGCGGGCTCCTGGTCGCAGTCATCGGAACACTGTTTGTCCTAGTCTTTCTGCGCCGGCAGCGAATTAAGAGGAAGCGAACTTTACGGCGCTTGTTGCAGGAGAAGGAGGTAGGACAACATTTCATCTCCACTGGAGACAAAGCACTAAACCAATTCAACACTGACCTAATGTGAATGTGCCGCAGCTGGTGGAGCCTTTAACCCCGAGTGGTCAAGCTCCCAACCAGGCACTGCTGAGGATCCTGAAGGAGACAGAGTTCAAGAAGGTCAGGGTGCTTGGCTCAGGGGCATTTGGGACAGTCTTCAAGGTAGGAGCGTTGGGTTCAGTCATTTATTGAAACTTTTCATTTCTACTCCAGTCTTGACTTTGCTCTGTGTCTGCGTTTTAGGGTCTGTGGATTCCCGAGGGGGAGAACATTAGGATCCCAGTTGCCATCAAAGTCCTTAGAGAGGCCACATCACCCAAAGCAAATCAAGAAGTCCTTGATGTGAGTCAGATCAAGCTTCTTTTCCATTCTAGTCTCATGTCAGTAGATGTTAGGTCTTCAGGGTTCACTTCTGCAGGACTTGCAATACCAGGGTCTCAGACACTACAACTGGAACATTTCAAAGCAACAACTCTGAAAACTCCAGCGTTATCTGAAACAAACTTGCAGCTTTAAAGCCTCCACCAACTGTTTTAATTGACAGTCAGATTCACACTTTCAGCTAGCGTCTCTGCTAATGTATACTCCGTGTGTATACCTGATGGGGTCATCCACTCATTGGGCATATTCATAAAGGTACCCCTAATGACCCTGACATAAATCTGTACAGGAAGCTTACGTGATGGCGAGCGTGGATCACCCTCATGTGTGTCGGCTGCTCGGCATCTGCCTGACATCCTCCGTTCAGCTGGTGACTCAGCTGATGCCGTATGGCTGTTTGTTGGACTATGTCCGGCAGCACAAGGACCGCATCTGTGCCCAGTGGCTGCTCAACTGGTGTGTCCAGATCGCTAAGGTGAGCCAAAATCAGGCTCCACAGCTCTGCCTGCGGCAGAAACTCAGCTCAGGCCCATCGGCGGATGTGTGTGGAAGCTGTGTGTGTGGTAAAGCACAGTTAATCTCCTCAGTCTGTGCAAAGGTCCCTTTAGTACATTTGAATGCTGGGAAAACAAATAACACGAGGTCAACGGCTCATGCTGGATTAACTTTGTTCTGCAACTTTAGTGTTTCTGAAAATGTATTCAGAGGTGAAAAGAATAATTCACCTTCGTGTTTCTTGCTTCGTCTTTTAATTCTTAAACCTCAGATGAAAATGTTGTGCATGCAGGGCATGAACTATTTGGAGGAGCGCCACCTTGTGCATCGAGATCTGGCAGCAAGGAACGTCCTGCTAAAAAATCCAAACCACGTCAAGATCACAGACTTTGGCCTGGCCAAGCTGCTGACAGCTGATGAGAAAGAATACCACGCAGATGGAGGAAAGGTGCGCATTATTTGATATTATGGCGCTTTAACAGAATGAGTCTTCAGAAAGGAAAATACACTTTGGCCTCTTGGGTAATCTGTAGTCACTGGCTACTTTATTAGGTACATGTGTTGGACCTCCTTTTGCCTCCAGAACTGAATTAATCATTTGTGGCACAGAACCATCAAGGTTCTGGAAACATTCCTCAGTCTTGTATTTCTATCAGCTGGAACCAGTCTGGTCATTCTCCTCTGACCTCTGACATCAACAAAGCATTTCCATCCACAGAACTGCTGCTCACTGAATGTTTTCTCTATTTCTGACCATTCTCTGAAAACTCTAAAGATAGTTGTGGGTGAAAATCCCAGAAAATCAGCAGTCTCTAAAATACTCAGACACGCCCGTCTGACACCAACAACCATGACGGGTTCACAGTCACTTAAATCACTTTTCTTCTCCTTCAGATGCTCAGTTTGAACTGCAACTGATTTTCTTGACCATGTCTACATGCCTTTGCTCCCATGTCATTGGCTGATTAGAAATGTGTGCAAACAATCAGTTGGACAGGTGTACCTTATAAAGTGGCCAGTTAGCTCATGTGTCTTCATTTTCAACGGTTTGGTGTTTAAGTGGTTTGCAAATAAACCTACTTTTTGGGGCCTTTCATCCTCCTTTGCTTGGATCTTGTTTCTTTCTCAGGTTCCCATAAAGTGGATGGCCTTAGAATCAATCCTACAGTGGACCTACACTCATCAGAGCGATGTGTGGAGCTATGGTGAGATGAATAAAACTAAGAATGTTTTTATTAGTCCTGCTAGGAAGAAATTACTTCCTTTTCTATGTATTTGTGGCAGCGAACCTAGTAATCAGTTCTATAGTTACATTAGAAGAAATTAAATCTTTTCTTTTTAACTGCCAATTTAGGTCATAAATGCCTTAATTGTTTCTCAGAAATGAATATTTTTACACATTGTAAGCTATTATTGAACATGTAATCAGTTTAACTTTTTTTTCTCAACCATAATCCCGGACAAACCCCCATTCTTCAATCTAAAATGGTCTTTAGTAAAGTATATGTCCAACTGATCTGTTAGTTGTGTCCTGTTTGACTTTATTATTTTTCCCAATGGAGTCTTTTTAACTGTTGATGGTTTGCAGGGGTGACGGTATGGGAGCTGATGACATTTGGCTCCAAACCGTATGACGGCATTGTGGCCAGTGAGATCGCCTCAGTGCTGGAGAAGGGAGACCGTCTACCTCAGCCACCCATTTGCACCATTGACGTCTACATGATCATGGTTAAATGTATGGAAACAAGGAATTCTAATCTGTCAATCTTAGTGTCTGATTGATTGCTGCTGTCTGAGGAAACCTTCATCTGAAGTTAGTGTCCTTTTTTCCTGCAGGCTGGATGATCGACCCAACTAGTCGTCCCAAGTTCAGAGAGCTGATTATGGAGTTTTCTCAGATGGCTCGTGACCCATCCAGATACCTGGTGGTCAGGGTAACTAAATAGTGTTGATCAACTGCTCTATTAGAATATATTTGGTTTTTCACTCAAGAGATTTTAACAAATAGAATTCTGAAAATAAAGAAAATCCCATCCACAGGAGGTTGTTTGACCCTGAAAGGAATACAGCGGGTTAAGAACATGGATGGATGGATAAAAATATAAATATAGAAATGATAGATTCAAACAAAAATTCAAGAAACATTGAAGTGACTATGGTACAAGGTAAAAGCTTTAACAGAAGTTATAGTATCTATTAGCAGTTCTTCAAACATTATTAAAGAAATTAAAGCCATCATGGCAGATCTATGTTGAAAATTGTGGATTTTGGTCATTCTTGGCCTTTTTTGACAACTATTTGGTGATAATAATACTTTTTGTTTTTTCTCGGTGAATTGCTGATGGTATTAGTATAGATCTAAAACACATGCTGGTCAACCGTTGCAAATATAGAAAGATCATTGTAAGTTTTCCAAAGGTCATCTTCATCCCTTCTTTTGATGCAGTTGCGTGCGTGTTGTTGGACGACTGTGTGTTGTAGAGTGACCTGGTGTGTGGTATAGGATGACCTGTTGCATCATAAAGGTGTACTGGTGTGTTGATGTGTGTTGTAGAGTGACAATGGGTTTTCTAGTGTCACCTAACTAAAGTTGTATGGTACCCTGATGTGTGTTAATGTGTTACCCGGTGTATGTTACAGGGTGACTTGGCGAGTCCGTCAGACACCAGGCTTTTCTCCCGCCTGCTGAGTTCAGATGACACAGTGGAAATAGCTGACGCAGATGAATACCTGTTACCGAACAAACGCCTGATTCCACCTGACACCCATCAATGCAGTGCAATGGTATAAACCTTTCTATTTCATGATATCTCTTTAAGTTTTCTTTTTATTTCTTTAACTGTTATGACAACTTTAACATTCAAAGAAACTCTGTTATCTGCACTTTATGAACTGGTCCTTCATGGAAGAACTCTTTATTGGTTAAACTAAATTCTCTTCACATATATGTTCCACACATGAACATATGAACATCATGTCTTCTTTGTCTGCAGAATGGTCATCTGACCAGAGAGAACAGCGGGGCTCTGCGATACATTACTGACCCCACCCAGAGTGGGCTGGATAAGGAAGACTGTGTTGGCCATGGTAACTCCAAACATTTTACAAATATTGACAAGTTTGTAAGGATAAATAAGTTAATGAATACCACTATTGTGGGGCCAAAAGAATGACTGAATTATATAGGGGTTATAATTATTGACTATATGAGAACTGGACTGAGTGACCCCTTCCCCTTGGCGTTCTGAACCTGTTTGTCCCAAAAAGTCAAAATCCTATTAACTTTTACAGAGGAATAAACAACTATAACTCAGTCATTCTATTTGAACAAAAAATTTTTTTTTTGCTCTGATACCCTTTTTTTAAAAAACATTTTCTTTATAATCCTCATTTTGATGTCTTGAGATTTTTGCTGTGGCGTGTTATTCAAGTTAAAAACTGACCAATCAGTTGTCTCAATCAAAGTAGATGGTCTCACATTTGAAACGCTTGATTGACAGACTCTCCTGAGCCTGCTTTTAGTGGAAGGGGTGTGGCCTTCCAACAAGCTCACTCCTGGTTAGCGAGAGTGGTTGGAAACAAAAGTTGACTCAGACCGATTCGAATCAATTACTGCTTACTGACAGTTTCTGAGTCCAACATTACTACACCCATATTGTGGAAAAATGGCGGCTGAATTAACTTTATTTGGTTGGAAGCAAGCCATTTTCTAAGGGTGACATCAGACTTGCTCAGTCCAGATCTCTTACACAGTCAATGGTTATAATAAAGACTTCAAAGGAGTCCAAATGATGGCAAATTTGGTCAGTTTATGTCAACGTTTATTTTTCCTTCCAGAATACATGAACCAGAGTGTGAGTGAAGCCAGTCAGAGCAGCAGGCTGTCAGAGGTTCTGAATCCCAACTATGAGGACCTGACCCTGAGCAGTGGCACTGCCTCACTCCTCCTCTCACCAGAAAACCTGGAGCCCTCAAGACCTCAATACCCAAACACAGGAGAAGTTTGGCACCCCCTGGAGGCCAGCGACAGCCTCGAAAACCCAGACTACCAGGCTGCCTTCCTTCCTCCCACAGTCACGACATCATTTGGAAACAGTCTGTTCCTTCCTACAGCAGAGAATCTTGAGTACTTGGGACTTAATGGTGGGCAGTACGCTCCTGTACGCTAGGGGGCAGCAGTGTGCAACTGTTTGTAGGGCCAAGTTATGGTTTACTTCATTCAGGCAGCTCAGTATTTAAGTCTGCGGTTTACTGTCAGTCATTTTAAGGAAATGTTGACTCAGCTTGTTGAGTCTGAAGTGGAACAAAGGAGAACCAGACTGCCTGTAGCCCAGAACCGTACCATTAAATCAAGATCTTTGATGGGTAGAACCCAAAGAAACCAGCTCAGACCCTCAGTTCCGTCTCTGCTGACGTGTGGTGAAATCTGAGAAGGCTTCATCCTGAAGCCCTCATCCTGGACCAGCAAGACCATTGATTCTGCAGCTTCTTCTCACAGTGCTGGTACAGTGCTGGAACATGTCCCTTTTTTACTGATTTCACACGAAAGCACTTGCCCACCCCAAACACAAGAGACCAAACCAGAGTCATACTAAAAAAACAACAAAAACTGACGGACAGAGGCGGGAAGTGGTTTCACAGTGCTAATGCAGAGGAAAGCTGCATTCCCACAGGTGTGGCTCTGGAGCTGTCGCACTGCAGCAAGCTTTACACCTCCAGTCTGTAATCAGGACCGTATTGGAGAATCACGTTTGAAAAGTGTGTGGATAACGCAATGTGAACTGTGAAAAAAAAACTGTTGGTTCTTATCTGTAGGGGTCAAAGTTCAGACACACCTCTTCTGCAAGGAGTTCAAGCAGACAACAGCGCCCCCTGCTGGTTCTGTGCATGCTGTGTACCTCTATAATGCCACAGGCTCCTCCTTAATGCTGTAAATAGAAAACAAAAAGCACTGAGAGTTTGAATGTTTAAACAAGCTACTAACCGTCAGTGTAATGTTTTGATGTGTTCACTGTTTTTTGCAAATGCAGACCCACCCCATCCCACCCCTGATCCTCAGGTGAAGATGATGAACAGGATTTGTGTTCTGGTGAAAACAACGAAGCTCTGTCACCAGAACGCGGCATCAGAATCTTCTTTGTGACCATGGTTGGTTTGTCCGTATGTAGCATCCTAGTTGAACTTTTATGGGGTCTAACCGGTTTTAACTGCATCTTACTTGACAAGAATGAGCCAAACGTCCTGCTAATTTGTGTTTGCTGCTGATTTTCATGTATAAAAGCTGTGTATGCATCATGGCCTGCTGGTCGTTCATTCTCATATCACACAGATCCCCCCCCTCCATCTCTGACACATGACACAGCTTCAGTGTATCAAACAGAATCAGGTTTGGAAAGTTTCATAGGCCAAACAATGTAAAAGCACAGCTGGCTGAGCTCTCATCACAACATTTCAGGATCATTAGAAGATGTTCTCTACATTCTACGCTATGTCCCTTTGGAGGCAGCGGGGTTTCCTGAACCCGTCCCGCTACTGTTGAGCGACAGTCTGTATCAGGGCCCACAGAGCTGGAGCGTCACGCTCTCTGACACACATGGTCAGTATGTAACCATTCCCACAGCTCTGAGCTCCCGCAGGAAGATGAACCTGTGGAGACGTGTTTGATGTAAGAATACATTTTGGGTTCTTTTAAATTTATTTAGTATTACTAACAAAAAAAAAACATAATTACTAACAGCAAATGCTTTCGGGTGTTGAAGTTAAGAAGGTTTAAAGCTCCAAGTAGTTCTTCGCTAAACGGCAGTTCAACTTGAACAGATGTTGATTCCACCCATATAAAAAGATTTATTTTACTCCGTTTTACTAGAGATGTTTTTTGTGTGCCATTTTAACCATTTTGCAGTAATGCCATAACCATTTTTGTGGCTACAGCTTGAGTGTGGCCTCTATCAGAGGCCAAGAGGGGTAATGAAGAAATGAAGTCTTAACAAATAAAGATTCTTGTGTCGTGATAACTCAGTATTACCCAGAATGAAAATGAAGTGTTAAAAGTGATAAGCTTTGCAGACATTGTATTCTTAAACAACAGGATGGTTTTTCATTGTTTAAACTTTGCAGGCATTAGGCATTTTGTGGTTTCCCAGTGCATACAAAACTAAGTCCTTGAGCTGATTTC
The DNA here is from genome assembly GCA_036245035.1 of Adrianichthys oophorus. Lineage (NCBI taxonomy): Eukaryota > Metazoa > Chordata > Actinopteri > Beloniformes > Adrianichthyidae > Adrianichthys > Adrianichthys oophorus. The sequence goes on along the minus strand of BSAI01000108.1, from coordinate 46,279,143 downwards.
CTTAGAATTGAAAAAACACACAGGGAGTAGGCTGCTTTGCAACAAAAAATGCGTGCAAGCGGGAGTTGATGCAGATGGGGATGGAAGGAGATGATAAGCCACTCACCTGCGGCAGAGTGGGAAAAAACAACTGTGGGAAAATACAACTCCCGGGAGAAAGTCCGGCCTCCTATTTTACATACATACATTTTTGTGTATAAAAATCCGGGTCAAAAGGAGAGAGGATGTCCTCATTCTGTGTTCCAGAAGAGAGCATCCGGTAAGATGACTTCCTAGGGACAGTCTGAAGACCCAAAACGTTTTGTATTAGATATTTTGGTGTCAGGAATACATTTTTTGGTGGCAAACCTCAAAATTGCTCCAGACCTTGCTTTTTGAACATGCACTTAGGCACAATTGGCGAATTATAGCCTACATCTCCATGAATGGTAACTTGCGTTATTTAAAGAGTCCCAGGTTCGAATCCTGCACCTCACTTTGGTAATTGGTAGAATCTTTTCTTCGCTTATTACTGAACACACATGACTATAAATATGAATCGAAAACATCAGGATCATTCTTTAGATTTTAAATGTCATTAGAATGTCTTTTCTTTATAGTACAATGTTGTCTATGAAACCTTTCGTGTAAAATTTCTTATTATTTTTTAAAAAGATGTCCATAGGAATAAAAAAAAAAAATCATGTATGTTCTATGCTTAGTGAAATGCAGCTATGTATTTAAAAAATTCAAGACAACAACAGCAGTTTTTGCAGTTTCCAGAACGGCAGCAGGTTAGCGGCCTGTCACTGTCAGTCATGACTTCATCCAGCGAGGAGCAAACAGCAGCTCATGAAGTTTCTCTAAAGTGACATCGTTTTCAAACAGTTCCAGGTTCTTTTCTTCTTTCTACACTATCAGAAACTGCAAATTTGCATTGTGACTCATTTAAAAGTCACTCAGACAAATGAAGGATTCGTGGCTTTGATAAAACAATGGCTCATTTCATCAATTTTTGTTTAGAATGAAGCTCAGCATAAGTCTGGAGCTTGTCTGCTTTTCTTGTCTTTTTCCACTGGAGCTCAAAAACCTGGATCGGTTTTCCTGCTGACAGAAGGTCAGACAGCTGATGGATGCTGACAGGTTCTGTATGATGTCTTCCAGGTTTTCAGGGAAGCAGATCTACACAAGAAAACCCAAGATCAACCTGTGACCAACATCGATTCATCCATTTTCTAAAATTGCCTTGCTGTCAAGAACTTAACCTCAAAGCCCAAGATTTTGGTAAAGATCTGTACGGGGACCAATCTCCCATCAGCTACTTATTCTTCACTGGGCTTTGTAGCAGGCCAGCTCACAGAATCAAAATCCAGAGAAAACCTCTTGAATTTCCTGAACGTTCCAGTTTTCTTTCCCAATCAGATCATGAAGAACCCGCCTCAAATCATCTGGCAACTCCTTCAGAACAAACTTTGTTTGAATCATAAAATAAAACCAACACATTTTATAACAAATCATTTCAGCTACTTGCGTCAGCTTAATTTTGATTTAAAAAAAAATAATAATAATTAAGACACAGGTATTGTAGCATTTTAGGATGTAACTATAACTACTCACTTGCATCATCAATCATCAACCATTTACATGCCCAAGTGAGATATCAGTTTGGAAAAACATTAGCTTTAACTCATAACATGCTTAATGTTATTTCACCATTGTAACCATCGAGGCCATCAAGGTCTTTATCAACATCAAGGTGGTCATCATCCTCTCCCTCCCTTACACTCACGGTGCAGGAAGAATTATACATAATAGGATAAAATGACTAAGGGTCAAACAGAGTAAAACAGCCAGACAACAGAACAAAGACAAAAACACATAAAACCACAGACAAACAAAAGAAATAGGATCCCACAATTCCAGATCTGACAGCAGGTCCAATGTGTGACCATCACTACACTACATTAGGCGTGTTTGAGATGACCCATGCGGACGCAGCGCTGCGCAGATCAACTGGTGTGCGGTGTATGCTAGTTAGCTTTTTGCTCTAACATCACATGTCAATCATCATAAAAATACTTAGGAGAGTTCAGCAAGTGACTACAAAACAATGCATTGTGGGAAACGGTGACCTGAGAGTTCTTGTATTTTGACGTGATGCTAATCAGAAGGACATCTGTGTATTTTATAACTCTGCAAATAGTGAATCACTGAGGAAAAATAAACCCTATTTGTATTTATATTGTCAGGTGTAGTCATTGAAATCAACGTCATTCAGATTACTTTGTCATTAGAAATGATTTTCCCTGAAACATTTAATTATTTTATTTTATCTACTGATAATCATTTAAGCTTCAGTGCTAAATATCAGACAGACATTTGCATTTATACAACAAAAGGAACTCATCACAAGTACAGAAACCACAAATCATCTGTGGTTATGTGTTTTTTTTATTGACTTTAAAAGTTAACGGGGCTGCATGGTGGCGCAGTGGTTAGCGCTCCTGCCTCACAGCAAGAAGGTTCCCGGTTCAAGTCCTGGCTGGGGGACCTTTCTGTGTGGAGTTTGCATGTTCTCCCCGTGCATGCGTGGGTTTTCTCCGGGTACTCCGGCTTCCTCCCACCGTCCAAAAACATGCGTCACATGTTAATTGGTTACTCTAAGTTGTCCCTAGGTGTGCATGGTTGTGTGATTGTGGCCCCTGCGACAGACTGGCGACCAGTCCAGGGGTGTACCCTGCCTTCGCCCATGAGTTAGGGTTAGGCTCCGGCAACCCCGTGACCCCGAAAGGGATAAAGCGGATTGGAAAATGAATGAAAGTTAACTTGTGAAACCCCAAGAAAAGTGGACCCTAAGACCTTTTGGAACCTTTTCTAAAGAGAATGACTAAGAACAATGTTTGTTATTGTAGTTGCTGTTTTTATTCAGCATGGTCTGGTTTATTTTTCATACATTGTGTATCTTTTAAAGGACAGAAGGAATTTACTTCAAATGTGTCTAAAATGTTCTATGTATGTTTCAATAAGTTATAAGAAAGTATAAATAGTAACTAACTAATGTTTTTAAGTTGTATTATTTTAATGTATATTTTAACAGTCTTTTAACAGTCTTTAGATCAGCACATTTAATTACAGCATCACCTCACAACGTTGTTGTTGTTGCCTGTTTGCTAATTATTAATTCAAATGAAAATCAGTGTTGTAACTGTACAATCATTTTAAATAATTGTATGTACACAGTCAATGTATGACTACATTTATTTATACACTTGACCTGAATTCCCACTTTCTTGTTTAATATTATGACCCAAACAAAAAGAACTTCTTTTTATTGATCAATATTTACATTCAAGATTCTCTGCATTTTATGTTTCCACTTCGGTGAAAGAGAGTATCGCCACTTCTTGTTGTCCACTTAAAGCACTGCTCTCATTGCATGCAACTGTGGCTTTTTTGTTTCAAACCAGGAGAATCGCAACAGAATCAGAAACAGGTAGAGAAGTACTTGACGTCACATTTTCAGGTTAACCAGAGCATCTCCCCGTCATTGTCAGAGACAAACTGCAGCCTTTTTTTAAGATAAACAATTTCTATCTGTGGAGAACGAGACACTGAAATAAACTAGTGTACAATCTGATTGAGTCTGCCTTTTCTTGAAATACTCTTAATATATATATATATATATATGTATATATGCTCTGTGCTTCAGCTCTGTGTTCAGCCTGATGTGGACAAGCTCCTCTTCATTCTTTCATATCATTTTTTAATGAGTTTTTCCTCACTGAGAAGGAGGGTGTAAGGGCAGAGGTGTTTGTTCAGCTTAGTCTGTTTAATAATCGGCTATTGCTTACTTTTACATGTTTGACTTTGTTCTTGCAATATACTGATGTCAGTCCAATGAGACGGCTATGGCTATGATATTGGGCTATAGAAATAAAATTGAAGTGAATTGAATCATATATTCACATAATGCATATTCCTTTCAAAAGTAACCCTTTGCTTCAGGAGAGTTCAAAATATCCAAACTGTAAAATTCTGTTTATGCAATCACTAATATATATATATATATATATATGTCAAAATCAAGTCAATCAAAACTTTAGCATTGATGAACATTAGGGGAAACACCCAGTTTCTCTTTTAATAAACATGATGAAACCAGTTTGCTTTTTTAGTATACTTTTGCAAAGTTTAAACAATTTGACAAAAAGAGTGTGAAGAAGAAAACGTGTTCATTCCACCTCCAATCCTGCCCCATTTTACACGTACATTTTTGCACCTTAACATAGACCATTGCTCACATAAACACAAAAGGATTAAAGAGGAAGAAAACAACAACAAAAAGTACCCAGGTACCAAAACAATTTTCCCAGACATGATTGTCTGGTCACTGTCCCATTAGGCTTCTCAAACTGTTGGAGAACGTTTGCCATGGGAAGAAGAAAGAGTTTGCCAATTCTTGCCTGGCTTGTAGCATGTGGTCTGGAGAATGTAGGAAATTCCATTCAATTTTAATGAAACAGAAGCAAACTGAGTGGAAAAGAGTGGAGTTTGAATCTGTTCAATAGCCTGTGACAAAAGCACGGATGCATCAGACACTACTTTGTTATGGATTTTTTGATCGGAGTGCACAATGACAAAAACGTAAATAAAGAGCTACTTGATCTCGTTTGGCCTCAAAAGCCAAACGAGGGAAACAGATTTGATTGTTTTTGTGATCAAAACCACAGTGGCTTATTCTTTTGAATATGATAACCATTTGTTTCTCGGTTACATTTAAAACAGTGAGCATTTAATAGTGAATAAGATGTAACCTTTCATGTGAACCCAGATTTAATGTTGACAAAAGTTATTTGCAGACAGACGTTTTCTTTATCTGATCTTCAAACACAAAACTCCCAATACTATCCCATTGCAATAAAATGTAATTATCTACTTCATTTGTATTTCATGTTATTTTAAGGATTCAAAGGTTACAGGCTGAATGGTTGGCCCTTGTTTCACAGTTTCACCTCACCAAATCTGGCCTTCTGTGGCAAAGATTTGCACTCTCCTGGTTTAACTGTTTTCTTTGGTGATGTGACGGCATTTAGCTCAGAGAGTCACCAGCAGGTGACACCATAATCCTGTAGAATGTGAAGCTGCTGCAGCTTGTTCTCCTGGTAAATTAGTTAGTAACAAAGGGCCCAATTAGAAGATGAAGTCTAAGAGTTTAAAGAAAAAAAGCTTTTACTTTTTGGCTAAAAAGTAACAAAGTCTAAAGAAAATAGATCACAGTTCAAGAGACGGAGGTTCATAAAGGGTCAAAGTGCTCTACAAAACACACAAAAATACATTCATTTGTGATGTGTTATGAAAAGGAGCTGGGCACTCCCTTAGAGCTCTCTCCCAGGAGAAGCTCGGAGTAGAGCCGATCCTCCACATGCAGAGGAGCCGGTTGAGGTGGCTCGATGTCCCGCTGGGCGGGGAAGACCCTGGGAGCGCCTTGGGGTTCCCCCAGAGAAGCTGGAGGAAGTGGCCGGGGAGAAGCAAGTCTGGGCATCTTCACTTAGACTGCTGCCCCTGTGACCCGGTCCTGGATGAGTGGAAGAAAGTTGATGGATGGATGGATGGATGGATGGAGCTCATGAAAAATCAACACGTAGAAGTTTAAGGTGTGGAACTCCTGCCCCCAGGCATTCTGCTGTCTTTTTTTCTTTTTAGATATCTTTCCTTTCTCTGCTGCTGATCACCTGAATGAGGTATGTTTTGCTAGGAAGAAGCACCAAGGGCCGAGTTATTTGGAAAAAACAAGCTGCGGCCCTCGAAGCCCTGAGTTAAATACCTGTGCTCCAAATAGAGGATCCTGGGAAATCTGTAACCAGAGGGCAGTATTCGTGGTTCCGTGTTGGATCGTCTTCGCTTGAATATTAAGTCCATCAGCCTTGACTCAATTCCAATCTGGTCTTTGTTGTTCATTCATCCTATAAAGCACAGTCCTGAGCACTGACTCACTTTGCTAATGAGAAACACATGGCTGGATGGTTGTACGGACAAAAGCTTTTGGAACCAGGAGATGTAACTTTCACAGGTTCACAAAGGTACATGGGTAAGATTTAAGACAGCAGCAACATGTGAGCTCATGTCTTCAGACTGGACAGGAAGGGAGGGGGGGTGCTTTCTACCTCCCAGCTTTGCAGGTTGCTCTGCTTCACCTCCATTGTTGTCAGAGGAATGATGCGGTCCTGAACTTTGACTGTCCTGCCTGCTCAGCAGAGACTTTTCAGCACCTTCTTATTTATTGGGGGTGTCTACCATTCAGGTTCTGGTTCTTCCCAAAGCTCCAAACCCAAAGCTCCAGCACATAAATCTCAGCTCAGACCCCCTCCTGCAGCCAGCCAGTGTGCAGCAACACAGGTCAGTGGTGGAATAGATGCTCTAATGCAGCCAAAGAGCTGGATGAGGCCCAAACCCAAACTAAGGCAGATGAAATGGTCACCTGAGAATCAGAGAACAATTTAGTGCCAGCAGCTCATTGACATGAATCTGTAATGAAACTCAAAGGATGTGTGGTAGAGATGATTGAAGTTCCTGGTAATGTAATCAAAAGTCATGAAGATGACCCCCAGGATAATAAAATGAGATGATAGCAGAGAGCTTAGTGAAGACCTGAGGCTACAGCATGAGGGAGTCTCACTACACTGAAGGGACTTCGAGGTTTCCTTCAATTGTCACATCTGAAGCTACCAACACATGGCATTCACACTGGACAAGCAGGGAGGGGCTTCTTCTTCTTTTCTTTTTCTACTATTTACCAGTGCATGTCCACCACCTACAGATGGAAGAGTCTTGGTTTGAAATGTCAAAGCAGTTCAGTGAGTCTTGTTCCAGACATTTTCTTTCACAGCTCTTTTCCGATATATGAAAGACATAGGCAGAATCTGAATTGCTTCCCTGCCCCAAAGGCTTATCCCTATCCTTACATTTAGCCCTCAATGCAGAAAGATATGGAAAAAACAGTGTCTTCAAATTCTAACATTACTGCTGGTTGATGACATCATCAATAGTCACCGGATATCTACAATAGCGTGTAGCTACCAGCACTTGGAAAATGCATAACATTGTTTCTTTTACTCTAAAAAGTCATGAAAAAGAAAAGTCATTTCTTACATCTAAAAGTAAGTTTGTGCTTCCAAGCACATCCGCGTGAAGAAATACATTTCTTCTCCACGCAAAAATGGGATGCAGATCACCCTCGCGGTGGAGGAATAGCCAGCCCAAAGATGCTAGGGCTCCTCCTCAAAAAAACACTTTCAGAAAACACTACAGCTTCAAATGCTCCCTAACAATTGGGGCAATAGGGAGAAGTCAGAGGGGTAGGGGAGCACTTCAGATTCTGCTTTAATGTCATATAATTCCATCTGGACGCAAACCTTAATTATTAAGTTCTCCTCCATGATCAATTTTCAAACAGTTGGTACATCCGTGAATTAAAAGGGACAATATCCATTTGCCACAACCAAATCCCTGTCCCTTATTAGTCAAAGTTTGACCTTAAAAGTAGCTTGAGAGTTAAAAAGACAAAATCAAGAATTCTTCCAACCACTAAGCTAAAGATGTTTTATAAAAACAGGGGAAAAAATCGTTTTAGTTCTGCAGGAACCCACATGAGCTGAAACCAACAAACCTCCAAGAGCATCATCAAAACAAGAGAACCATGTAGTTCAGCTGTATCTTCATGCAGTTCCTCTGTGAGCGCTGAAGTTCTTCCCATCCCATGAAGTTCTGAATCCAGCTGTTTTTCATGCCTTCAGCGAGGCCCAAGCAGAGAAAGATGTCTTCTCTGTTACTGCCAGAAGTGAAGAAGCTGAGAAAGTGCGAGTGTCCATGAACTCCATGACGGCTCAGCGTTGACTCCACAGAGGAGTCTGAAAACCATGTCGGCTCCATGTGTGAGGCCCATCCTGAGCCACATTCAGCTTAAAGACCTATCTTTGGGTTTACCCTTTAAGTGGAAAAAAATTAAGAGGCCCATTGTGCGGCCACGCCTCCACTGTATTCTTGACCACAACATACCATTCAAGTCTATTATTGTGAATTCAGTATGGAGTGTTTAAAATGTCCCATATGGCATATGATTTTTGGCCATATGTTAGCCAGAGGTGCGCGGGCCGGTTATTACCACGTTCAAACAAAACCCCTGAGGTGAGGTGCAGAAATAAGGAACACTTACCTTCATGGAAGTTGTGTTTTTTAAACAAACATAATCAAGAAAAACACTTTCAAAAGATGTTTCTCACATTTAGCAGTTCTCCTGCAGAAATTGATCAACATCCAAACAATCCCAACCTGCCGACTCCAGCAGGGTGCTGAGAAGATGATTTGCAGTCATGGAGAAGGCCTGGTTAAGGGGGAGGAGTGTAAGTGTGCAGAATGCTGCTTTGATTAGAAGACTTTGTTTTAAGACCACGATTTGGAGAAATATGTGTGTGTTTGTGGTTCATCTGTTTGTGGCCTGGTGGTGGGGAACGCCCCCCTCTGTCGTCTCAAAGGGGTTTGAAAATGAGAAAACAGATCCTCTGCCTTTCTTCCATCATCCCTCTATTCTGCTTTCTCCTCACATCCCTAAGTCTCACCTGGTTTCTGGTTTCTCCACCATCCGAGTTCATCTGTCAGCTAGTCAGCGGGTTTCAGTGCCTGCATTCCCAACCCAAAGGAGTCACGTGACCATCACAACAAACTGTGCACATACCTGAAACCCAACAAGTCAGAAGCACAGTGACTCACAAAGAAGCCAAGCAGACAAAAGAAGCCTTCATACAAGGGAATCAGAGATGTATAAAAGAAAGAGCTGCTTTAGGACGTGAGACATCCAAACTCAGACTGTTTATATAAAGGCTGTGGTCAGATCTTTGCAATGATAGGATCATCAAAAGCAGACATACAACATTTTAAAAACCTGGTTTACTTGTTTCAATCCAGGACTAGAAGGACTGAGTCCACCAGTAGGAGGAGGATGAGGCTTTGTGTGTGAAGGCTGGAGAAAAAGCTTGTGGTCCATCATGTTCTCAAGACAGAGCTCTCAGTTTTTCCATTCATGTTCCTTCACCTGTGAGCGGTTGTGAGTTGAAATTGGTTAGGATCACAAATACACTCCGGATCAAATTTTAAGACCAGTTAAGAAATTGCATTAATTTGGGTTTTGCAAGGACAGATGTTTACAAGGTTCCAAGTACAGCTTCAACATGTCAGGCCAAACATTTGGAAGCAATTTTAACTAAAACAACAATTAAACTGAAATGAGTAAGATCCGTGAATCATTCATTCATTCGTTTATGGCTCCTCCTCCACTCTGCTGTGTAGAAAACATCTCTTTGTCGTGCCTGTAAGGTTGGAAGCCACCAGAACCACCAAGGTTACATTTTTTTCCTCATCAGAGAAGAAAGCTTTGTTCCACTTTTGAAGATTTCATATTTGGGGATTCCTTTCAAAGTCCAACGGGGCCATTTAGTGGCGATAATGAAGACAGGGCCTATGAAGACGCTTTTTGTTTTTGATGCTCTTCTCTTGCAGATGCCATCTGTTTGTCACTGGGCAACAGTCAGCACCAGTGATGGTCTTAATTTGGGTCAAGGACCAGTCTGTGTCTTGGCGGACATCCCTTCGGATTCTCCAGCTTGCCGGTGACATTTGTTTCGTGCCTGTCACGTAACCTATTTTGTTCCGTAACCCTCAGGATCTTTGAAGAAAAATTAAGAACTACAGTTTTACTGTGGTCAACCTCAGCAGCAATGGCACGCTGTAAGAGGCCTTGCTGATACAGATCAACAATCCGGCAATGTTCAAAGAAATTGAGATGTTTTGACTTTGCCATTTAAAAAAAAATATCATTGAATACAGATTGTGTTCACAATGCCTGTTCCAAGTCCATCCGTGAATTGATTTCTTGATTATTTTTAACTATCTTAAGATGTACTGTAATCTGTTGGCAAGAAAGTAGTTGTGGAACTTAGGTAATTCTAAGCCTCCATAGCTTTTTGCAGATTTTAAAGTTTTTAGATTAATTCTTGCAGGTTTGTTGTTCCATAAGCTGGATATGGCAGAGTCTAATGTTTTGAACCATTTTAGTGGTGGTTGTGTGGGGATCATTGAGAACAGATAATTAACTTTGGGTAAAATTTTCATTTTTACTGTGGCTACCTTACCCATGAGTGACAGAGGCAGGTTGACCCAGCGGGTTAGATCATCCTGTATACTTTTCAGTAATGGGGTGTAGTTTAGTTGCACCAGTTCTGATAGTTTCAGAGAGAAATAAATACCTAGATATTTGATATTGCCTGATTTGACTGGGATTGAGGTCGTTTGCTCTGCATTACCATTCAGTGACAATAAAACTGATTTGTTCCAGTTAATTGAGTAGTCTGAGATAGAGGAAAATTCATTAATAATTGTTGTTGTTTCACTAATGGAATGTGAATTGTTTAGAAAAAGTAATATGTCATCAGCATAAAGACTAATTTTATGATTACTGTATTTTGTTGTAATTCCTTTAATGCTCTCGCGCTGTCTTATTGTTGCAGCCAAAGGTTCAATAAATATCCAGATCTTTATTTTTATTTTCTATTTCCAACAAATCTGCTTTCTACTTGTGTTTTTTGTTTGTTGAATAAGAAATCATTTCCCCTCTCATCACTGCTTTGTTGATGTTTCCCAAAAAACACATAGTGAAATATCAGGAGTATCATTAAATTTTAATGGTGCCCAGAGTTAGGTAAGTTACTTCTAAAAAGTCATTGATTACCTTACTTAGTTACTGGATCAAAATTGTAATGAAATTACTTTACTCATTACTCAATTGAAAAAGTAATTCACTACTCGTTACTATACATTAATTTTTTTGCCACTCATACACATTCTTAAGGGAAAAACAGCTTTGCACAAACAAGGTCCTCTTGTCTTTCATTTAACGGAGCTACTTTGAAAAATAGATTTTTAATCTCAGTAGGACTTCTGTGGTTAAATAAAGGTCAATAAATAAAATAAAATAAATAATAAATAATAAAAATATATATTTTTAAAGCAATAACCTTTTTTAAGGTATGAACATGGTTCAATACAAAACCTGGCTTCATTTGAATTCAGACTACAGTGTGAAAAATGACACAAAAAAAGTTTCTGTTACAACATCTGTGGTCTTTGCTACAGCTCAGATGAGGGAAATACTGTTACGTCATATTTATCTCTATCAAATCTGAAATCAAGCCAGTTTTTTGAAAACAGAAAGAAATATTAAATGCCTCCATGATCATTTTGGACAACTTTATGTATTCCATGACAATGAGTCAACTACCCCTGACTGCAATGTGCAGCCTGGAGGCTCTCTCTCTCTCTCCATATCTGCCTTGTGTACACAGTTCTGCATGGCCAAACTATGCACCCCCCACCCACCCCCGCATTGAGCGTAAACTCATATTGATCAGTCGCGTGCAGCTTAGAGAGAAAAAGTAAGAAAGTCAGGGTGTATTAATATAGTCCCTGGAATGAGACTCCTCCATATGTGAATCTCAGAGCACAAAAGGATAGTATGTGTGATGGAGGGACAGATGAAGGACAAGAGAAACAAAGATAGAATCCAAAAAAGTACAAAATAATGTAAAAGGAAAAAGACGGATAAAGAATCTGCCAGATGAGAAGACTGGAGACAGAAAGGATTGTGGTTTTTACGGCTTTCTCTCAGAGAGAAGAAAGAAAACCAAAGAAAAGCTGACCCACCATTCAAACATTTTCTTTGGCAAAAACCAGAGTTCAGGTAAACATTCACAACTGCAAAACTTGAGGACCATCAATGGAAACCAGCTCTGGACCAAACCTGCCAGAACCTACAGGTCCATTCCCATGCTGTTGCACATGTTCATCCCAGTTCAGATAGAATCAATCAATCAATCAATCAATCAATCAATCAATCAACCAATCAATCAATCAGTCTTTTCATATGAACCATAACACAAAATGCTTTGCATTAAAATAAAACAAATATGAAACAAACATGACCATAAAAATACAACCCCCCCACACAAACAATGCTCCTAACCCCTTTCACAACTCCCACCCCCTAAACTGATGGAAAACAGGCTGAGCAACGGAGAAAGTTGGTTGGTGGACATGCTTATAGTTGGGACCTCTTCCTCTGAGGACAACCACATAGCCAGTCTAATGCAGCATCACAGGCGGGGACCCAGCTTCACCACAGTAAGGTGGCGAGGCAGGTCCCCATCTAGAGCTGCAGCAGCTGAATCGTAGCCGACCCACAGGGAGAGGACCCAGCCGAGGAGGCGCTGGAATTCAAAATAAATATAAATAAAAATTAAAATGAAGCAGAAGAGCTTGATAACGTTATTTGAACAAAAAGGATTCGAGTTGGGAACCACAATGCTGGAGTGTTCATGATGTGGGCCTATTCTTGATATGCTAAAGCTCAAACTGCGTCATGAACCGAACTCATGAGCTGTTCGGCAAAATAACAAAACTAAGAACCAATGAGCTGCAATCATCCAACCAGACGTGTCTTAGCTCCTTTGACTGATGAGAGCGTGGAGAGTGAGCGACCTCATGATCGTCCCATCATGAACCTGCTGCTCTTCTCAGCTTCACTCTTAAAAGCTTTGCTCCAGAGAAGTGAGTCAGCAGCATCTGCATCCATGAATCCTCCAGAGATAATTGTTTAAAATCCAAATAGGTTTTTCTGTAAAGTGTCTCCTTTCAGTTCTTCACGATTTGACAAGAAGCCTTCCGTTTGGACTCTTCAACCAGACAGAACCAATTAACTCCACCCTCTCCCCTGTTCTGACCTGGCCCCACCTGCAGCCCTCAGGACTGTCATGGAGGGCTGGGGTCATTCAGGGAGACCAGGAGCTTTTTCCTTCAGAGTAGTTGCTCACTCATTCATTTAGATTTGTGATTTTCTGCATTTGGTTCTTTCAAGGTCAGGTGGAGGACAGGAATGAAACCTCCCAGCAGACAGACAAAGAGGAGCTGGAATCTGCCAAATCAGCCTCTACACACCCAATCAGGACACGAGACCGATGGGGGGGGGGGGGGGGGGGGGGGGGGGGGAGGGGGGGGAAGCAGACGGAGGAATTCGCTCAAAATAAATTAATTATAGATATTTGACTTTTTTTTCAAAAGCTGACCCACTTTGCTGATGTCTACATGAAAGATCTGGGACATGTTGGGGTGAAAATACCACAGGAAGGAGCAGAACAATAGCAGTCTGTTGAGCAGGAATGATCAACAGAACCAGGTTCCACTGAAGAGACAGGAAGTGCTGCTCTGTCAGGGAAGGCTCCGGAAACAAGATGAGACAGTCCTGTAGTCAAAAACAACATTTAAAGACACACTGAATAACAATACAATAAGATATACAATAAGATATACATGCAGTCAGCTGCATGGTGCTGCAGGGGTTAGCGCTCTCGGTTCACAGCAGGGAGGCCCTGGTTGAAATCCCACCTGGAACCTTTCTGTGTGGAGTTTGGATGTTTCATTGGTTAATTGGTGTCTAAATGGTCCCTGGATGTGTGAGTGTTTGTGACTGCAAAAGACTGATGACCTGTTCAGGATGAACTCCACCTTCACCCAACAGTAGCTGGGTTGGCTCCATCTGCCCCATGACCCTGAAAGGGAGTCAGCAGGTTCAGAGAATGGAAAGATGGATGGATTACATATCATAGAACTTAAAAGTGCCAACAATTGAATGTAATTTAGCTCAAAGGTAAACTGCAGAGTACAGTTTTGAGCATCATCAAAAAAAGGTATAAAGATTTATCAACATAATTAATGAATCAATAATCCAATCAGATGATCCGTCTGAGGCAAGTTGTTAATTAAATCAATCTGTACCATTATAAAACCCCTTCAAAATTAAATAAATCAATTATAATCAACCTCGGAAAACACCATTTGGATTGAGCCACAGTTTATTTTGCTAAAAACGACCAAGTGCCGTCACAGTAGACAATACAACTTCACCTTCTCTGTTCAGTACCAGCTATTTATCTCTGAGTCACACTGGTTAAAGTTTTGGATTGAGTTTAGGTCAGTGAATGGGAGTGCGCAACATGAACTAATATGAACTATCAATCGTATCAGCAACCACAAATGATTATATGAATTGAACTGTTGTTAAAAGGAATCGTTACACCCCTACACAGTGCTATTTTTGCAGTGGCCCATTTAGATAATTAAATCACTAAAGGACGATGACGTGGACTGTAACATTTTTAATTTAAAAAAATATCGAAACTGTTTTCGACACCTTTACTGAATATATATTTACATAATTTTACAACTTCAAACATTACACCACTTGTCATTTAACATGTGTACCTTCTTATTTTCTTTTTCTTTTTTTTACTTGTCCTGTCCAACAGCTGAACAAACAGATATGAGCTGAGAGCCTCTTGTGTTAGACAGATTTTACTCTTACAATCAGGGGTTATAAATCATCGGACACACAATGTGTATAGCTGTATAAACCCCTTTTGCTATTTAAACTAAACTTTATTTATATTAATTTTAGCCTGATTTTTATCCCACAATTTAGAACATCCAGAAAGTGAGTCAGCGGAACATTTACCTGAGCTTCTTCTGTTCTCATGGCAACCAGGAAGTCCCAAGTCTTTGGACATGATGAAGACCTCATGTTTGAAATTGTTTTCAATGTGCACATATTCAGAAATATCCACAAAAGGCATTGCTTTTAATTAAGTTAAATACAATTTAACTCTTGATCAGATTTATTGAGACAGAAAGTCACAAAGTCATATAGTGCACTATATAGTGTGTTCGCCATTTTCCAGGAGTGTCCGAATCCAGAATAACAAAAATCGAGTGCACTAGAAATGTCCCAGAATCCTCTGCGAAAAAAAAGTGTGCATCGATGGTCACTACATTGGAAAAGATAGACCACAATGCATTGCGTTTGAATGCCTTTCAAGATGGCAGAAGCAAGTCACTCAAGGGAGATGACATATAAATGTAAGTATTTAAGTATTCGTAGTAGAATATAACATTGCTACATATGTAATATGATATACGTCATATTAGGTAAACAGGAAGAACTTTTTTCAAAAATAGTTTCTGCTTCTTATTTCCTGTTTTAATGCAGCAGAAAATCAGATGAATCTTTATTTTTTGTGTGTAAAAATATCCTCCTTAAAATATCCTCTAAATATCCTCTATAAAGAATTATTATTTTACCGACGATGTATATTCTCCTGCAGCTTATCAATTTCGCTAACGCAAGCACTTTGCTAACGCAAACACTATTGTTTTGCAGTGAAGGTGGGGATTTTCCACGCAATAGGTAGTACATAAAAAAGGAGTGATTTCTACGTAGTCATATGTTGAATATACATTATTTGAATGTGTTTACACATGTAGGGACAGACGAGGACGTCCACAATGTAATCCGCCTGTGGATGGAAAAAGAGAGCCTGTTCTCAGGCAAACGGTTCACCTCAGCCGCCGGATGGGAGTACGTTCACAGCCAAAATGCTCATATATACATCATTAAAGTGTTATTGTCATTGTGGTAAAGGTTTTTGTTTTTACTTTCTATTTAGAGCAGTGATACAGGAAATGTGGCTGACCCACCTCATAAGCCCAGCTTCGCTTGATGTGTTGATAACAGTTGTTTAATTAAAGTCTTGGTCTGATCATCTTTTGATCTATTGTAGAATTATTCCCAGATGTGTTTTATTTATGATTATGCCGTTTTAGGCAAAACAAAAAAAACTTGTGTTGTTTTCTAGAACACAGTCTCTGCTGAGCAGCAGGAGTTCATTAGAAATTCACCTTTGCATTATGGGCAGGACAGTTGGGACGGAACAAGCTTGCCTTTATTTCCCTTCATGCCTTTGTTTACACTCTCTCCTGCTGGCTTACAGCCCCTCACATCCCAACCTAGCATTACAACATTTGATTATTTTAGTGGAAGTTAGTTTATTTTGGGTGAAATCAAACTCATAAACTTTTTAATGACGTTATATATTTAAAAAGCCCAGTTTTTCAATTACATAATTGAAGGTTTTGGTTGGTCAACTAGTACAATTTGAGGTAATCATTTCCACATCTGGAAAGGAAAATAATACCTTTGCTGTCACTTTTCAGACAAAGCTGTTCAGTTCGTCCCAAAAATAGACGTGATTCAGCCCCACAAACTCTGACTTGTCATTGTTGACAATGTGTTGCATGGCCCAACAGCTGTGGGTTTCACTTGTAACCCAACACTCTGGTGTGCCCCAGGTGGTGGGGGTGAGGGTGTGGGGGATGTGTCTCATAAATCAAATTGTATCTGGTATTTCCCCCCTCTCCTGTTTTTTTAAAGGACCAATGAAAATCATGGCTTGGAAGCTGGCTCAGTTATTCATTTTCTTTATACAGATCAGATTAAGCTTCACGTCCCACTGTACAGGCTAAAATAAAATGCTGCTTGTAAAAAAATGACTTTCAAAGTTGTGGTACCAAAGTAGAGATGCAAAGACGTTATTGTTCACTCATCAAGTTCAGATGTCATCTCTTTTTTTTTTGTGTGTTGGTTAACAACCTCAGATGATGTTTATGCTAGAGAATTGCTGTTGGCTTTGCTTCGTCATCACTACTCCAAAGACTTCAAATTTATTGACTGAATTATAAGACCAGACTATAAAAGAAAAACAAACCCTAAAGAACTGAACCACAACAGAACTGAATCCTAAGCAAAAAGAAGAGGGATTGTGGCAGAAACCAAAGATGATGACAATTAGAGGATGTCATAGAAAAACAGGGCAGCTGCATAATGATTCATACAATTACATCTCAACAAGTGGAATCTTGTAAAAGCATTTTATGGTGGAAACTCGTGATCTCAGACTTAAATAAACTGTTTACAGCTTGTGTCACATAAAAAACTGATGGGTGATGGGGGGGCATCGACAGAATATTCAACATTTCATGCCGCCGCCCATTTTTAAAAAATTGGGGTGGTCATGAATATAGACGCGGTTGTCAGGTGGAGAAGCTGTGTTAAAGTCAGGAGTGCAGAATGGCTTGCTCTTTTTTTATATAACCCCAAGCTACTGCGCGGCTGGTGCCACTTGATGTAAACGTCCGGAGACATTTGCACATCGTCCAGTCTGCTGCCACCAACCTGATTTTTCAATGGGGTCACCTGTCACTGGACTGGAACCACATGACCTCAAAATGTGCCACTGACTGATCTTATCTTTTAGAAAAAAAAACTGACCGTTCGCCGTGAAATTTTAACTTTCTCTTAAAATCTCCACGTGTAAAAATGTGAGTGCCGCATCCCAATTATTAATGCTTTCGCGCAGACACCTGTCGAATTTGCTAAAAAACTTGAATTTAGGTCACAGCACGGTGGCATTTTGGGAAATGTGACCGTAGCCTAACTGAGCCTCAGCGTTTACTTTGATTCTTGTTCCAGATTAGTAGGCTGTTCATTTTAGAGGAAAACTGCTGATCATCTACACCCTCAGAAGGAGGGCAAGTCATCAAAAGGCATTGTTTAACAAGCTGGTTGTTCACAGAGAGTTCTATCCAAGCAGATGAACAGAAAAAAGATGAATGGAAGGAAATGATGGAAGGTTCACCAGCAAACAGTGATTGGATTGTCCAGAAAAATCCAATCAAAATGTTTGGGCAGTATCAAAATAAGTGGACTAAGGGAAGATCCATCCATCCATCTTCTGAACCCACTGAATCCCTTTTGGGGTCATGGGGCTGCTGGAGCCAACCCAGCAACTATTCAGTGAAGGCAGGGTACACCTAGAGCAGGCCTCCAGCCTGTTGCATGGCCACAAAAGCACACATCAAGCATCAACCTAGATATATCAATGAACCTGGCTTTTTCACTAGTTTCATTTCGCAGCAGGACTTGCCACCTTCTCACAGTGACAAAGGTTTGAATCAATCTTTTTTGTGGTTTAGTGCACATTAAATGCATTTTTTGAGTCTTTTAATGCTCATTTGATCATAAAAATGCTGGCTGTTGTCTGAATGCTGATACTGTCATTTTTGAGGCATTCATTTGTCTCACCTGGTTTCTGATCGCATAGCTGCAGAGTGATTCCGCCTGAGCAGTAGCTGCTGACTTATCATTCCTGCAAGCTTTTACAGGTTCTGGCTGACAGCTCTCCATGGACAGCTCCTTTCATGGTCAACATTAACTGGGAAAAGTCCCTAGGAGCGATGATGTAATCTTTTCATCTCAGTCTGGACTTTCAGGATGACTTTCTGTATCTCCGGTTTTCCAGCCGGAGTGTTCAAGGTTTTTTATCCTGGTAATATGTTATGGTTTTTTTTCTGACCCATATTTAAAGTATAATAGATCCACTCTTTCCAAGTTAAACAAGTTAAGTATAAAAATCAGAAATTCTATCTTTAAACAAGAAAAAAGAGACTTTTATTACTTTTATTACTATTACTATTTTATTACTATTAATGCTGATCATTTTTCTGAATAAAAACTGATCAATCCAACAGATCTTTGCTAGTCTAGAAGAAAGTGTTTGAGTTGCAACTTGGAACTTTGGTTCATATTAAATGTGAGTGTTCTATCTGTCTGTCTACCTGACCAGCTCGCACTTGGTTCATAATGATCTAGACCTGAATGGATGGATGGATGGATGGATGGATGGATGGGTGGGTGGGTGGATGGATGGGTAGATGGATGGATGGATGGGTAGATGGATGGATGGATGAATGGATGGATGGATGGATGGATGGATGGATGGATGGATGGATGGATGGATGGATGGATGGATGGATGGGGAGATGGATGGATGGATGGATGGATGAATGGATGGATGGATGAATGGATGGATGGATGGATGAATGAATGGATGGATGGATGGATGGATGGATGGATGGATGGATGGATGGATGGATGGGTGGATGGATGGATGGATGGATGGATGGATGGATGGATGGATGGATGGGTAGATGGATGGATGGATGGATGGAATCAGTGAATTGTACCAGGCAAGACACTCAGTGCATGTGCGGACCAACTAGCAGGGGTCTTCATCAAAAATTTCAACCAGTTCTTGAAACAGTGCAACATCCCATCCTGCCTCAAAACCTTCACCATCATCCCCGTCCCCAAAAAGCCAGTGGTGGACAGTCTAAGGGACTAAAGGCTGGGTGCCCTCATGCCTGTGGTCATGACGTGTTTTGAATGGCTGATCTAAAAACACATCAAGGACTGCCTGCCGCCCACCTTAGACCCACTCCAGTTTGCCTACAAACCAAACTGCTCAACAGAAGACACAATATCCACCACACTTCACTCTGCCCTGAGTCACCTGGACTATCCAGGAAACTACATGAGACTGCTCTTCTTGGATTTCAGCTCAGCTTTCAACAGCATCATACCTAAGATCCTATAAGAGAAACTGCTTAAAGATCAAAGATTTCCTGACAGAACGCCCACAGTCTGTCTGACTTGGACCCCACCTCTCCTGTACCATCACCCTCAGCACTGGATTACCTAAAGGATGCGTATTGAGTGCCCTCCTCTTCACACTCTACACATCAGACTGCACACCAACCCACCCGTCTAACCACATCGTCAAATTTGCTGACAACATCACTGTGGTTGAGCTCATCTCAGGGGAGGATGAGTCGGACCACAAAGATGAGATCAGCAGACTGGAACGCTGGTGCTCAGACAACATCCTCCACCTAAACACCACCAAAACAAAAGAGAAAATCCTGGACTTCAGGAAAGGCAGAGTGGACCCACCATCTCTGTACATAAACGGGTCCACTCTACCTGGGAGTGCAGATCACCGGGGACCTGTCCTGGACTATAAACACCACAGCGGCAGTAGGGAAGGCCCAGCAGGATCTCCACTTCCTGAGAATACTCAGGAGAAACAACCTGGAGAAGAAGCTGCTGGTGACCTTCTAGAGCCACCATGGAGAGTATCCTGGCGTACTGCATCATAGCGTGGTTCGCAGGATGCTCAGCCGCAGACAGGAAAGAGCTACAGAGGGTGATCAACTCTGCCCAGAAGATCATCGGCTCCTCCCTGCCCAGCATAGAGGACATCGCCAGCTCTTATTCCCCATATCCTCCCATATTCAAAGAGTCCCTCCATCCTGACCACCACCTGTTACAGCTGTCACCCTCAGGCCAGCGGTACAGATCATACAAGATAGGCACCAGCAGACTCAAGAACAGTTTCTTCCCCAGAGCCGTCAACCTGCTAAACAAAACACGAACTTCAAAATCTCTTAACTGTGAGCATGCCACTCATGTGCAATACTCAGCAGCTGAGTAACGTGGAAGTGCAAGAATGTTTTTGTATGTGCAATACATGTATATATTCTTAATTTATACAGATATATATTCTTGTTGTTCCATATATGACTATTTGTTATGTATTTTTATCTTATTATATGTTTGGAGAGCACAGATACTGTCTTTATACCACAAGCTCCTTGTGAAACAATGCCAAATACAAGGATTCTGACAGGTTTCATGCTAAAAGTCTATTTTACAGTGGAAAAAATATGTATTCTATGCAGTAGGTTTGCCCACCTAAAAATAAATAAACAGCCTGTCATCATGACGGTAGGTTCATTTGAACAGAGACAGAAAATCAAGAAATCCACTTGAAAGAATTGATATTAATTTATTTGCATTTCATTGAGGGAAATAAGTATTTGATCCCAGAATAAGAGTTCCACAAGTCCAATATTCTTGTAGTCAAGAATGAAGTACAAAACCTTCAGTAAGAAGCTGGGGGTTAAGGTCCCAACTGTTGGTGCAACTGGGGAAAATACAAGAGCATGACCATCAATCCACCTACAGGTCTGGGGCTCCAAACCACATCTGACCTGGTGGGGTTTCCATGATCATGAGAACAGGGAGAAATCTGAATAAAACAACACGGCAGGAGTTAGTTGATGATCTCAAAGCAGCTGGAACCACAGTCACCAAGAAAACCATCTGGAATACTTTTAACATCTGCAGAGCTCAAAAACTACCCCAGCTTATGAAGGCACATGTACAGACCCGCCTGAAGTTTGAACACCTTCATGATTCAGAGAGTGATTGGGAGAAGGAGCTGTGGTCAGATCAGACCAACACTGAGCCTCTAAACCCGTCGTGTTTGGAGGAAGAGAAATGCTGGATTTGACCCCAAGAACACCATTCCCACTGTCAAGCATGGAGGTGGAAACATTATGATTTAACTGTGTTTTCCTGCTTCACCATGCAGATGGGCAGAGCCATGTACCGTCCAATTCTGAGGTAGGACCTCCTTCCCTCCACCAGGAGCTTCAAATGGGTGGTGGATGGATCTTTCAACCGGATCTTGACGCAAACATCCAGACAACTAAGGTAACTAAGGAATGAAGAAGAAGCACATCAAGGTCATGGAGCGGTCCAGCCAGTCTCTGGACCTCAATCCTATAGAAAACCTATGGAGAGAGCTGAAGCTCAGAGTTCCTAAGCAACAGCCACCAAATCTGAATGATTTAGAAATCATCACCAAATCAATTCATCAAGAAGAGTGAACCAGAGTCCTACCTGATATGTGAAGAGACCTGGTCATCAACTACAAGAAACATCTGACCGCTGTGCTGCTAAGAAGCCACAAAGTACCAACTCTTTCCGGCAAGAGGGATCAAATATTTGATTCCCTCAGTAAAATGTAAATCCGTTGTATATAACTTCTATAAAGAGGATGTCTTGATTCCTCACTGCTCAAATGAACCTACCATTAAGATGACAGATGGTCAATTTCTTTTTTTGAGTGGGCAAACCTACAAAATCAGCAAGGATCAAATCCTTAGTTCCTCCTCGGTATGTCTTCCACTTTAGTCTTGTAGACTGTTGTTTGTAGTTTGGTTTTTGTTGCGGTTGTACAGTTGAGTGATCGATGATCAAAGCTTTGGTACCCGACATGGTGCAGGGAGACACTAGAAACTGGACTTCCTCTGCAGGCCGACCTCAGCCCGGTTCTCGTGTTCACGACTAAGTTCAGCCTGCAGTCAGTTCGTGTCATTGTTGGGGGGGGTCTGTGGTCAGACTGAAATAAATGTTGTGTTGTTCTTTTTTGTATACAGTTTTTCTTTGTGTGTTGAAGGGATGTTTTTCTTTAGTGTGATGACGATGATGAAGCAGCAGTGCTCTTCATCTAGTCTGTTTGACTCTCGCAATGATGTGCTGACTTGTCAAGAGCCAGTGTGTGTTTGTGTGTCATCAAAGCTATGCTCAGATGTTTGATCTCTGCTGAGGCGTTACAGAAAGTGAGTACAACAACACCTTGTTGTGGTTAAAGCCTCGTGTTGAGTTCCGGCCCTCATGGCCTTGTGTGTACACTCACCGAAACTCGGATCAAAGTCACAGCGGTGGAAAGTTTCTGTTCAGTTGCTTCTGCTCCTCATTTGAAAGAAATAAACTGAAATATTGAAAATCCGAAGTCAGACTATTCTAGGATGTTTGTTTGAAGTGGCTGACGTCAGTTTGTGGTTGTTTTTGTCATGTTGTTGGTTTTGGAGATTTGTTTTCCTTTTACTTCAGCTGGTTTGTGTGGTTACTTTGTCTCAGTTTAGGACTCTGTCTTTCTGGTTTGCTGGTTGTTTCCTGTCTTTGATGTTTTTGATGCCTTCTTTTTTCTCGCAACTGCATTTATTTCTCTTTTTCAAATGTTTTCCTTTCAGGTTTTTTAGTTTTTAGTTGGTTTATTGTCGTTCTAACAATTTTTTTAACATTTTGAACAATTATTTGTTTACAGAATGAAAATATTAGGCCATGACTGCGTTTCTCACTGAAGACAAAGTGACGACAAATTAATTAAAGAAAAGAATAAAGGAAAAGAACGGCAGACGCTCAGATGTTTGATGTGGTCCCGGAATTTTTTTTGGATAACACACACATGCATGTGCACAACACACGGGCACAGATTCAGTACAAGTGTGATCCGTGTTAGCAGCTGAGTTCTGTTTGATGTGTGAAAAGTCATTAGAGGTCTGGATGAAAGCCTTGACCTTGTGGTCAAAAAGAGGTCTGACACAGACACAGACACACACACACACACACACACACACACACACACACACACACACACCACATGTTTTATGCTCACCTGCAGCTCAGAACATACTGAGGATCAAAGAACAGGAATGTGAAGGAGTCATGAGGAAACATGAAGCAGACGCCTCAGGAGGAGCGTCGTCTGCCAAACCATCTCGTCTGCGTCTCAACAGGGATATTTCTGTTTTCTAAATACCAGCATGAACTACTTTATCTACATTTTTAAAAATGTACTTCTAAATGTAAGAAATAAATAATAGAAAATAAATGGAATGACAGGAGACAGTTTTGCATCTCACGACTGGAAACAATGGTTGCAGCTTGCTCGGACTGGACTGCAGCAGTTTGATTATTTGTCAGAATTTCTCAGTCTTTCAGAAAACTTTATTAGTTACACAGGGCAGTAAAGTTCACATTGAAAACAGGTCATTCTGCAGCAAACAAAGCCCAGTTTAGCAGACGGCCAGCAGTTTGATGTGTACAGGTATAGAATCTAACCAGCAGCCAAAAAAACAGAAATAGATGGAGGGTGAGGAAGGAAAAGCTCTAATCACCAATAAAATATGGAAATAGCTATGAGCCGCTGCAGTTAGAAGAACATTGGAGTGTGATTCTTGAAAGGATAAAAGAAATTCACATTGTTGCCTTCTAGAGATCATGAAGAGATCAAATCTTCATTTTCTTTTGCAGAGGACTGTGTTTTCCATATAATAAATATGTTTGAAACATTCACAACAGATTTAGACTTGAATTGTTGTTTAAAACGTTTAAAATGGACTGAGTGACCCCTCTCCCCTGACATTCCAAACAGGAAGTACCCGCTTATCCAAGAAGGGTCTCAAGTCAAACATTCAAAACATTTGATTGACAGTTTCGAGTGGTACGGGTGGAGCCTGTCAGCTGGCTCACTCCTGATTGGTGGTTGTCATAGAAACATTGACTGATTAGGACTAATCACTGCTTACAGCTCCAGCATGGTGGCATCCATATCACGAAAACATGATGACGGAATTACTTCATTTGACTGGAGCCATAACTAAACCATTTTCAATGGGTGACATCACTCATTCCAGATCCAATATACAGTTAAAGGTCTCAACGTGTCCAAACCATGGGCATCTGCAATCTTCACTTCCATATTTCTAGAGCACTTTTCATCAACATGCAGAAGAATGCAAGGTGCTTGAAATGATAGATGTAAATAAACATAAGTTTAAATGATAAAAAGTCACTAGCTACAACAGATTAAAAGCAACAACAATAAAAGATGAAGAAAAAATGGAAAGAAACACTCTGCAAATACTTTAGGAGGCACTATATAGATTAACAGATAGAAAAAGTAAAACATACTAATGCTAAATCATAAAATCCATAACTTACTTAAAAGCCACATTAATGAATATGTTGATTAAATGAGTCATTTAAAAGCTAAGTTAAGATGATGTGACTTTATTTGCAGTTAAAGGTAACTTAACAGTAAATCAAGTTTTTTTGGCTGTTGACCTGTATAAATGGGGCTGACTGTTGGTATTTTTAACAAATATTTGACAATTTAAAGTAAATTTGTTAAAGTCTTGAAATGATAGTCTAAAACCATCTATGTGCTGCCCCCTAGAGGTTGAAATGAGGTAGTACAGTTGAGTTTTGTGGCTGGTAAACTGGTGTAAGTCCACGTCATTTCCGGAGTTTTATGTCATCGTGCTCTGCAGCTCCAGTATAAAAGCCCCGCCCATCTTTGAATGTGTAACAGTTGGTGGTTATCGTGTTAGCCTTTGCGTGGCTCGTAGGTGTATTGCCTTCTGTCATCAAAAGTCTACTGGCTTGCACAACTTTCCAGTGGAAGTTAGGTAACAGTGGTTGAGTGCAATTGACTGGTGATGGGATTTGCAATGAACATTTCACTTGGGATTATTTGCTTAAAACTTTAGCCTTTTAGCTATAGTGCTAGAACCATTTTACCACTCAGACACGGTCCCCTTCGGTCCTGCAAACCATCAGCTGTGCTGGTGCTGTGCCAAGATATGTATCCCCTGCCGGGTTCCCCTAGGGCACCGCTGAGGAAGCGTCTGGATCCAGTTTATCAAAACAATAAGGTTCTGGACCATGAGCGCCTGTCTCAAGAGAAGGAGGAGGAGATAAATCCTCAACCTCCACAGAAAGTTCTGTGGTGAAACTGGCATCACTTTGCTCTGTATCAATGTATCAATTGTGTATCAGTTTCCATTATTGATTTTTGTACGTTTCCACAAGCTAACCTCACTGTCAATCACAGATCGAGAGCCCGCTCAGCCCGCCTGCTCTATAGTCCCACCCCTTTCTTTGCATTTTTCAGTTCTGAGAGTGGAGTCAGCCTCCAACTGTCCTGTTGTGTTCCCCTTTAAATCTGCACAGACGCAGAAACTCTGAGATCCTCCGGTAAATTATTCCACAAATGAGGACCACAGTCGGCTCCTGAAAGGAGACCTCACCATGATCCCGGCTTCTCTTAGTGGGTAGAGATGAGAGAGTGGAACCTGAGAGCTCTGGAGTGTTTAAGGACTGAGAAAATCTGATAAACAGGACGGTCCCAATCCATGAAGACATTTAAAAACTAGAAGAAGAATCCTAGAATCAATCCTGAAGCTGACAGGGAGCCCATGCAGCGACTTTAACATTGAACATGAGCTGCTCCTTTCCTGATCCTATCTAGTCTCATCATGACTGAACACAATATAAAACAAGCGCAAAACTATGTTGATGTTTTGTGTTTTCTAAAAGTCTGAACATCCTGTGATTTGAACTGTAGCTTTTTGGGTTTGGCGTTGTTGTTCTTCTTCACGTCTCCTGAACTGGTCATGTAATGAGCCAAAAGACAGAAACTTTAGCCTCCCAAAATCATTCTTTGTGGAGTTCAGGTGAGTTTTAAAATCTTCTCCAGAAGTTCTCCTCTTTGGTTTACAGATTAGGTATTTGCTCCCTGAGTTTCCATCTTTGATGTGTTTTGTTGGTTAAAAGAAAATTTATTTATTTGACTTCCAGCCCTTATTGAAAAAAGCAAAACAAAGATTTTTAGCTTCACTCTCTAAGTTTGTAATCATGTTTAGTAAAAAAATCCATCCTCCTGCAGGAGTTTAGACAAACTTTGATGAGTTGTAACACACAAAAAACCCAACTTCATGAAAAATGTTGCAGGCAGGAAACCGTCCATCCTCCAATGCGCTCACAAACAAGAAGAAGTGATTCATTGGTGTTATATAAAATAATCCCAGGAGACGAAAGCCTTTATGTGACACCAAGTCATGAAATATACACAGTATTACATAAATACCTCTCCAGTTACAGCCCAAGATAAATAATGCATATGCTGTCATTGAACGCTCGCAGAGGGAAACCAGGAGAGAACTATCTAAAGAAGGACAAGTTGGTGAGATCTGCCGAATGCGACTTCAGACAAATGTCCGTTTCTGGATTTAGAGCAGATTAGTTTACAGCGTTCCAAAAAAGGATTACAGTTTAAACAGAAGAAGCAAACATGGGTCAGAAGGTGGAGTCATGCAGAAAGAGTTTGTGCAAAAGCAGTAATTAGACGCGACGAAGCGGAGTCAGTTTCACCCAACAAACACAAACAACTCTCCTGTTTTATATAAGCTGTCTGGCGGACCTGCACACACTAACACACCTACACATCAGGAGCGCAACAACTGAAACTATACTTCCTTTTTCAACCAAATCTGACTTTGTTGGATAAGCTTTCTGAGAAAATGTCCGTTCTTCACTTCCACTCCGATTTGTCACAAGACAAAAAAATTGGCAGCGATGCATCAGCTCACATCAGGTTTTTCTTTGACTTCACTGAGTTCTCTGTTCCTACCTCTGAAGTCTGACCCTGGGATCAGCTCCCTTCAAAGGCCACCACTTATATTATTGGTATCTTCACAGTCATGACTACATGGCTGTGCAGGTTCCTCAGCTGTTGCAGACGATTGTATTGTCTACAATTAAAGCAAGAAATAAACCGAATCAATCAATCAATGTTTTAGTTGTAACTGTATAGAGGGACTCCACTTTCTGGCTGGTTGGAACCTCTTTGCATGACCGTATTTCCCTAAAAATGCTCTGTTGTCATCCAGACAAAGCTGCTGTGTAGGCGTCAGTGTGTTTCTGGATTTTTTACACTGAAATATTTTTTTCTACTTTATCACAGGTAATATAGCTTGGAATTTCCAAGATGGCGCCAGTGTGTGTGGCCTGTCATCTGTCCCTGCTTAGCGTTTTTAATTTTGCTGTTATTGATAAGTATTACACATAAAACAACCTGTTGACTGGTGTATACCCGACAGTCGCTTCTGGAATTTGAATTTTTAATGAACGTTTCAGATTCACTTCAGACGCCACCGACAACACGCTGAAAGAAGCGGCAAAACTGTGTTCCTAAAGACTGGTTAAGGTTTTTCTGGACACACCAAGGCAAAGCTCACTGAGTTTAAACGTTTCTGTCCTTCGCACTGCTCGCTGGTGAGCAGCTGCTGTGTCGCCGAGGGGTAAACCCTTGCAACCTCTGAGTCTGGAATTTCGTGGATCCTGGTGGTCTGGACCATCAAGTAATACCACCGACACGCTCTGGATTGCGCTGCTGAATGCGTGGTCTATTTCTAACAAATCATTTTATCCCAATGACACTTTCTCATCAGAAAGTCTGGACTTCCTGTGCCTGACGGAGACATAGGGACCACATCCACCTGAACAAACTGTGCCCCCCGGACTGCTCCGTGCTCAGCCCCCCCTGCTCATCTGGAAGGGGTGAGGGTGGACTGGCTTTCATCCATCCGAACCTTTTCCTCAGCACCAAACTGAACTCTGACTATTTTGGCTCATTTGAATTCCAGATGGTCATGGTTGGATCAAACCCTCTGTTTTACCACCGCCCTTCTGGCCTGCTCGAGTCTTCTTGGATGAGTTTGCTGGGTTTTTATCTGGTATTATCAAGCTTTATAAAGGGCTTTTAGTGGGTGATTTTAATATTCACATTGATAATTCTTTGTGTTTTTGCATCAGAATGATTATTTTTAACTGAATCATTTAATTTTATTCAGCATGTTACAGGTCCCACCCATGACAAAAGCCATACTTTGGACCTGTTTTTTTCTCTTGGTCTTGATATTGATCAGCTTTGTGTGAAAGACAGCCATGTGAGTGATCATAGCTGGATCTCCTTTAATGTGATGTTCACTCTTTCACCCTCTCACCCTGGGCTCACACCGCATTCACTCACTGCGGTCTTTAAGCAGTGTGGACGCCGGAGTCTTTACGTAACATGAAAAGTGCAAGAGGCACCCACACTGTCCGGCCTCTGCTGCGCTCCGTATCCATTTCGTTGGCTTCAAAATTTTTCCAGACACCGGAGCTGAGCCGTAGCACTTTATTGTGAAGTTGGAGCATTTTTCCAAATAAAGCCTATTTTTTGCTGTACTCGCTGTTTTCACCGTGTTGCAAAAACTACGTCATTCCCGCTGACACGGAGGTCTCAAAGTGTGTGGTAAAACATAATATTGGCCATATAACACCATGGACGATGAGATGCTGATCACAGAGATCCAGAACTGCCCCATCCTTTATGATACAACACGTTCTTTTGATAAGGATAAGAAGGACAGAACCTGGGCTGAGATTTCACAGACTGTTGGACTTGATGGTGAGTTTGTATAATATGGACATTTAGATTCAGATTAGAAAGTTAAGAAAAGTATGCCCACCTTTGTAAGTTCATTGTATGAAGACGATTATGCAGACAAAGAAGTGTTGTGAATATACTCCAAAATCACGGCAGAATGAGGGTTTGTTTACTGTGACGTCATATTTAAACGGCGGGTTCTCACGAGAACCTACATGAGTTCAGAGGTCCGCGAGGTTAGTAGCAGAGCCTGCTGGCAGCAGGACCACAAGCAAACTGTAGCCAGTGTGAGTTACCGACGGTAGCTGCAGCCGCACCGGAGCCGGACCGAACACTGTCTTAGTGCTTTTAGACTTGAAATCTGCTTTTGAGACTGTACATCACAACATTTTAATTGAACGTCTTCACAAAGACTATGGTCTCTCTGGGTCATTTTTCATGTTTTATTGGTTTATTTCATATCTTAGTGGAAGAACTTTCAATGTAGCTGTCGGTTCCTCAGCCTCTGCTTTAGAAAAAATTCTTGTGGTGTTCCGCAGGGTTCTGTACTTGGTCCTATTTTATTCATCCTAAATTGGATTCCTCTTGGGAGACTTATAAGTCAGTTCAGCCACATTTCATATCATTTCTATGATATCCAGCTTTACTGTTCTTTGTTAGAAAATGTTCATGGAATTGCCAACTGTTTGAAAATTGTTCATGGAGGAGAAATTATTAATTATAGTTTCTTCCCAGCTGGAATTCTATGACACCAAATCTGTCATTTATTGCAATAGACCTGTGAAAGAAAAAGCCTGGCGCAAAATTCACCAGATTAACACAACTTTGACATTTCACGGCAAGCCTCTTCCAACTTTAGATGGAGGACATGCGCTAGTAAAACGCAAAAAATGGAAAGAATAAGAAGCCCCTCCCTGCTTGTCCACACAATGGGCTAAACACACATCACATGCATGGTGTGTCCTTAGCTTAGATGGAAAGTTAAGTAAAGGTTCAGAGAGTAACAGTGATGCAGTCTAAATTACTGTGCATTCATGATAGAAATGTTGCAAATTTACAAATTGATTTCATCTTTAGGCCCAGCGACAGACTGTCAACCTGTTCAGGATGTACCCTGCCTTTGTCCAACAGCTGCTGGGATAGGCTCCAGCAACTGTGTGGCCCCACAAGGGATTTAGTAGATTTTAGAAAATAGATGGATTAATGGGCAAATGGGCTGCACGGTGGCGCAGTGGTTAGCGCTCCTGCCTCACAGCAAGAAGGTTCCCGGTTCAAGTCCTGGCTGGGGGACCTTTCTGTGTGGAGTTTGCATGTTCTCCCCGTGCATGCGTGGGTTTTCTCCGGGTACTCCGGCTTCCTCCCACCGTCCAAAAACATGCTTCACAGGTTAATTGGTTACTCTAAATTGTCCCTAGGTGTGAATGTGAGTGTGCATGGGTGTGTGATTGTGGCCCCTGCGACAGACTGGCGACCAGTCCAGGGGTGTACCCTGCCTTCGCCCATGAGTAGCCGGGTTGGGCTCCGGCAACCCCGTGACCTCGAAAGGGATAAAGCGGATTGGAAAATGAATGAATGAATGAATGAATGATGGGGGACTGTCATCCTTAGTAAGTACATGTTTACTTGTATAGAAATTTTCACAGAATAAAGTCACAAAATGCTTTACAAAAATAAAATACAACATAAAGCAAAAACCCAAACATCCAACAGTGATAAGATTCTCTAAAAGTGAAGATAAAAGTTAAAAATTCCTGTTGGACTAAGATCAACTAAAGGCTTTATCATTCTATTTAGCTTCAAGCTCTTAATGTAATCATTCTTCTTTATATGGCAACTGTTTTTATGTCCTTGATGTCTATGGGAGTAAATACAAGCTTTAAATTTCCTTTAGGATGATAAAAGTCTGTAATGCTTCAAGGTAAATCTGCTCAAAGTCAGGAGGCCTGATCAAAGTGTTTCTATTTGGATGCCTCTGCATTTTTCTGAGGTGTCTTCACTCTTAACCAGCTGCAAGCGGCTGCGTGAGCCATCATGTCACAGGTGATGACATCCGCAGTTTTACAGAGAGGCGGTCCACATCAGACACATAATGCAGATTTCAGCAGCTTCTTACTGCAGCTGTCAGCTGGCCAAACCACGAGCATCAGCCCATTTCTACGCACGCGTGAGCAGCAGATGTTTGTCCAACGCATCAGAACATAAACACTTCTTGTCAAAGTTTTACCTGACAGAAGACAAAAGATCTTGATCTGCTCTTCAAACTTCACAGAGGGGGGAAACTCAAATACAAATGTTCCAAAGGATAAAATTGTCAAAGATCCCTAGAGTCATAAAATCAGTCAGGAGACTTTCTGTGCAGTTCTCTGAATTTTCATGCAGTACTACAGCTGGGGTGAAAAGGCATGCCCAGCTGTCTTTGGTCTGGACTATTTCCTGAAACCGAGGCCGGATGTTCTCATACTTCCACAGGCTCCCAAACATTTCAAATGCTTCAGATGGCTCAAACCAAAGGTAACTGGAATGAGGAAACAGCCAATCAGGATGGAGATATCTTTATTTACAGCAGAAAGAACAGATCTAAGCGGAAGGAAATATATCATCATGCATTCACACTGAGAAGAAAAGTTTGGCTAATTTTACAGAAATGCATGTTTACAGTTTTTCTCCGTGGCTTTGGTGCATTTCTCACAACAGTATTAAAGTTTGCACCACTGCTAGGGCGTTTCTAAGAAAAAATTAGTACAAACTGCAAAACATGGTAGATAACCTGCAAAAGCGAGTCACCTTCTCAGAATGCAAAGTTAATTGATCAAAAGCAAGTCAGCAGCTTAAAGTGGGTAGTTCATGCTTCAAAAGCAAGTCCCTTCATCAAAGCCTAACTCAGATACTTGTGGGCAAAGATAGGGTACACCCTGGACAGGTTACCAGTCTGTCACAGTGTCACAATCACACACATGCGCATCCACACTTGGGGACAATACTGTCATATAGTTTTCTTTTCTTCAGTATTACACTATTCAATTAAATGTAATTTATATAGTGCAAAATCACAACCATAGCTGTCTCAATGGGCTTCACAATAGTATTTATGCAAAAGAACATAAAGCCAATCATAAAATATAAACAATAGCCGATTGCAAAACTAAAGAGACTAAGCTACAGATGATGTGCTCAAATGGTTAAAGAAGAATTAGCTTATTTAACTCTACAACTACATGTAAGAATAACAACATGTTTGAATAGTGTAGCAGATGGACTTCATCCAGATAAAACTGGGAGACAGCTGGGGGTGCAAGGCGAGGTCTACAGCCAAAGACAGGAGCACAGACGATCCACTTGGAATCTCCCGCTTCCATGAAAAGAGGAGTGGGAAAGAGGGACAACATATAAATCACACTGCACCAACCAGAGGCAACTAAAGAAAATATAGTACTGAATAAAAGATAAAGAATAGAGGAGAGAAGTTATAGAGGACTAAAGGCGGCTAAAGGCTCCACCTCCACATGTACTTTTAGAGATTCTAGGAACCACAAGCAGTCCTGCACTTTGTGAGCGAAGTGTTCTGTTTGGTTGGTAAGGCACTATGAGATCTTTAATATAGGATGGGGCCATACCATTCAAGGCCTTATAGGTTAGCAGGAGGATTTTGAACTTGATTCTAGATTGAACCGTGATCCAGTGAAGTGAAGCTAACACAGGAGTAATGTGTTCTCTTCTGCTGGTTCCTGCTAACAATCTAGCTGCTGCATTTTGAACAAGCTGAAGACTTTTTAAAGAACTTTTAGGACAGGCTGCTAGCAAAGACTTACAGTAATCCAGCCTAGACGTAACAAATGCATGGATGAGTTTTCAGCATCACTTCTCGATAACATATTTCTGAGGTGTTTAGGACCTAGTATAATGACCTCAGTTTTTTCTGGGTTTAGGAGGAGGTCATTATTTGTCATCCAAGTCTTGATGTCTCTAATGCAGGCATGAAGTTTCTCTATGTGGTCATTGTAGTCAGATTTAATGGATAAATACAACTATGCATCATCCGCATAACAGTGATTGTCAATACTGTTTTTCCCGATTATGTTTCCTAAGGGCAGCATGTAAAAAATAAAGAGGATGGGTCCTAGAACTCCCTGTGGGACTACATAGGTAACTCGAGTGCAATGAGAAGAATGTCCATTTACATGAACAAACTGGTACCTATCATATAAATATAATTCAAACCACTGGAGGGCAGATTTGGCTTCATCGAACCAGGACCTCCAGTATGCATTGGAACGGTTTGCAGCCAAGTGTGAAGCGGCTGGGATGAGGGTCAGCACCGCTAAGTCTGAGGCCATGGTTCTCGACCGGAGAAAGGTAGTTTGTCCTCTCTGGGTGGGTGGAGTGCTCCTTCCCCAAGTGGAGGAGTTTAAGTATCTTGGGGTCTTGTTCACGAGTGAGGGAAGATCGGAGCGTGAGATCGACAGGCGGATTGGTGCTGCGTCCACCGTTATGCGGTCGCTGTACCGGTCCGTCGTGGTGAAGAGAGAACTAAGCCAGAAAGCAAGGCTCTCAATTTACCGGTCGATCTACGCCCCAATACTCACCTATGGTCATGAGCTCTGGGTCATGACCGAAAGAACGAGGTCCCGGATCCAGGCGGCTGAAATGAGCTTCCTCCGTAGGGTGGCTGGGCGCTCACTTAGAGATAGGGTGAGAAGCTCGGTTACCCGGGAGGAGCTCGGAGTAGAGCCGCTTCTCCTCCAAATCGAGAGGAGCCAGTTGAGGTGGCTCGGGCATTTAGTTCGGATGCCCCCTGGACGCCTCCCTAGGGAGGTGTTCCAGGCATGTCCCACTGGGAGGAGGCCCCGGGGAAGACCCAGGACACGCTGGAGAGACTACGTCTCTCGGCTGGCCTGGGAACGACTCGGGGTCCCCCCAGAGGAGCTGGAGGAAGTGGCTGGGGAGCGGGAAGTCTGGGCATCTTTACTTAGACTGCTGCCCCCGCGACCCGGTCCCGGATAAGCGGAAGAAAATGGATGGATGGATGGATGGATGGAGGGCAGATCCTCTGATCCCTATGTCATGCTCTAGTCTCTGGAGTAAGATGCTGTGGTCTATAGTGTGAGGTAAGATGGCTGTCAATAAAAAACGTGATCATAAAGAAAAATTATTAAATGTAAAAAAAATAAGGCATGTAAAACATGTCTGTCAAACTTGGTGGATTTTATATTGAAACAAAAACAGAGCAAGAATGGTTAATCTGACGAATAGAATGACAGAGTAATAACTGTTTATTTCTAAATTGAAGTCTATGGGATGTCTAAATTGATGTCTCTTGCAACCAGCTGGTACTTTCTGTTTGGAACAAGAGAGGGGAGGGGTTGCTATGTCAAATGTTTTTACGGTCAATGAGCAGGACAGAGGTATGAAGGCAGAAGAGGGAGAGACCATGCTAAACGCTACGGAGAAGCAACTACATAGGCTTAGACAATAAACGGTTGGTACAGTCGTTATCTCACTAGAATGCTAAAGAAGCTACTTAGAATTTTTGAATACTAAACCAGATAACACTAAGCTAGATATTAGCAAATCAGGCAATCAACAGGAGAAACAAAATGACTGAGCACTAGGTAACGCTCACTACAGAACACTGTGCCACAAAAATCTGAATTACAGCCATAAGAATTTGTAACCCTGAGCTCACACTGCATGCGGTCTGGCTCCGGTGCGGGTGCAGCTGCAGTGTGGACGCCGGAGTCTTTACGTAACATGAAAAGTGCTTCCGCTACGGTCCGACCTCTGCGCCGCTCCGTATCCATTTTGTTGACCCCAGAGCTGAACCGCAGCATTTTATTGTGACGTTGGCGCATTTTTCTAAATAAAACCTATTTTTCGCTGTACTTGCTGTTTTCACCGTGTTGCAAACATGACGTCATCTCTGCTGACTCGATGTCTCAAAGTGTGTGGTAGAGTGTCATTTTTTGGATCACCAAGATCCAGAACTGCCCAATCCTTTGTGAAACAACACATTATTTTGATAAGGATCATGACTAAAAGGACAGAGCCTGGGCTGAGATTTCACAGACTGTTGGACTTGATGGTGAGTTTGTGTAATATGGACATTCACACTCAGATTAGAAAGTTGATAAAAGTATGCCCACCTTTGTAAATCCATCGTATGAAGACGACCACACAGAAAAAATGTTGTGAATATACTCCAAAATCATGGCGGACTGAGGGTTTGTTTACTATGATGTCATATTTAACCGGCGGGTTCTCACCAGAATCTACGTGAGTTCAGAGGTCAACGATGTTTGCCTCAGAGACTGCTGGCAGCAGGACCGCAAGCAATCCATAGCTAGTTTGAGTTACCGACCATAGCTAGACCGCTCTGCAGCTGCACCGGAGTCGGACGGAATGCGGCGTGAGCCCAAGGTCAGTCTACATGTAGAAGATTATCAGGTCATGTTCCATGACTATGATAATGCAGATCAGGTTCGTTTGTGCAGAATAACCCTAATTACAGTTTGCTCACCAATTCTCTCAACACAATGTCTGAATAATCAAACTGACAGGGCTTCTCCCAACATTGTGCCATACCCTTTGACCCCACAGCCATTGTGCGGCCATCATTTACCATATGATCCACAAGTGTTGCCCTGATTTCATCAGCAATCTGTCCATGTGGTTGGTCTTCTTCCCCAGTTTTGTCCCCTTCCTGCACTCATCCACACCCCCCTTCCATGAGGCTGACCTTCCATGTATTGCAGTTTTGCAGATAAATGTATGCACTTCATTCCAATCCTGCCTCCTGGTTTGCAGTACATACTTGTAAAGTGGGGGTTTGTGTGACTTCACTGTGAGTGAAGGAGAAGCTTACCATTGGTTTCATCAGTGTATGAGCTTCACCTGAGAAAAGTTATTTCATTGAAATACAATAAAAATATTTTTTAAAATGAACGTACAAAAGGTTTCATAACATGTTCAACAAGTTTGTGTGCACTGACACAAGCAATGAAATGAAGCTTAGTAGATGTATAAACAATGACTATTCAGCCTGAACAGGTCTAGTTCATTTTGACAGACATGATAAAGCCAGTTAATAGTGATCAAAAGCAAGAGGAAGAGTCTGGAGGTGGAAAGGGGATTTTTTGCTTTACCCTGACACCACCATAAGAGGAGCCTGACCCACACTTAGTCTTCTCTCTTCGGTACGGTCTGGTAAGAAGTTGTACAGTACAGTCCAACTAATTCTGGCGAGCGTTTCCGTTCAGTTAAGCCTCACTTCTACTGTTTGTTAGTGCATGTATGGTGTAGACTGCGAGCCTATTAGCATCATTGTAGTGCGACAACTAGAAAAGCAACAACAATGAAGGTCATCCAGCAGCTCGTCTTCTTTCTGCTTTACTTCTGGTACATCGTGTATAACAGGAATATAATGTTGTTTGAAAGATGATTGTGGGCAGCTAAGATGAATACCACAGTAAAGAGGAAAAACTTTAGCTTATGAGCACTGTATTGATGCTTTCTATAAGAAATGGGGCTTTAAAGGTCAATAGGTCTGAATGAAGACTCCACCAAGGAACAAGATCTAATGCTGGTCATAAAGCAATCCTCTCCAGTGCGGCTGTGGAGCGGTCTAGCTAAGAAAGATGACTCACACTGACTACGGATGGCTTGCTTTCCTGCTGCAGCCACAGGCTCTGCTGCTGACCTCTCTGACCTCCGAACTCACTTAGGTTCACGCGATAACAAGACATTTATAAAGGAGTACTAGTCCTAGTACTAGTACTAGAAGTACTAGTAATGCACTTTACGTCCACTTGCATGATTTCCGGCTTAGGTCGTTTCATTTGCCCCCATTTCAGAAAAAAGTGCTCCAGCCCACTGCGGCATCTGACAAAAAATTGAAGCCAACAAAACGGATACAGAGCACCGCAGAGGCCGGACCACAGAGGCCGGATTGGACTGGGTGCCGTGTGAGTGCCTCTCGCACTTTTCATGTTACGTAAAGACTCTGGCGTCCGCACCGGACCGAATGCAGTGTGAGCAAGGGGAAAGCCTAGCAGCCATGAACGGTCATGGGCAGACAAACTCTTATCAGGTGCAAAGAGAGATGTTGATCAGAATAAAAACCAACTTGAAGCACGGTGGTGGAGGTTTGATGACATTTGCTTGTTCAGGTCCATGAACCCTTCTAAAATCAGCTTACTTCTACGTAAGTCAATGCTCAGCAGAAGTTCCTGAACCAGCAGGGAGTGGTGCTTTTTTTACATTTCCTTTAAGGACCATCAAGGGCCAGGCCTCTTATGGGAAGTGTTTTTTCTGAGTGTTAGGAGGAACGGCAGAGGAGGAAGGTGTTTGTGCTCGTGGAGAAAGGACAAAGCAGCCTGGTGAACTCCTTCTTCTCCTCCTTTAGAGCATCCGAGAGCAGCTCAGCTTTCTTTTTATCCACAAGTGAAACTATTTACTAAGGCATGTGGATCGGCGCAGAGGACTCTGCTCATGCGACTCTTGGATTAGGGGGCTTAAAGCAGATGTTTGGAAACAGCACACATCTGCAGTCACCTCAGGTCATGACTGTTTCCTCCAGCTCTCCTCCGTTTCTCTGTCTCGTGTTTCCTCACAGCACACTGTGACCACATTCTGTCCCAGCCTGATTGAGAGTCTGATTGAAATACTGTTTCTTTTGCTGTGGAGGAACCATAAAAGCAGGAATCCAGAAATGACACAGCTGGGCTGTTTCAAGGGAGAATTATTTGAGAGCTGCTTCTTCAAGTTCTGAAGCAGAAAACAGAGGAGATCTTAGTAGCTTCCATTTGTTTTTACAATGAACATAATGTAATTTCAGTCCAGGATGTCTATAGCAATATTTTTATGCCAGCTTCATTTATTTTACGATAAGAAGAATGGATGGACGGTAAGATAGACAGACAGGCAGACAATGGACAGATGGTCAATTACTTTTTAGACCTGTCAACTCTTAATCACTTAAGCAATTGCTAATATCACTCTCAAGCGGTATAAGGGAAATATCATTGAAGCAATTTAACTGAATCTACACGGAAAAATAAAGTCACACACCAAAACGGCTTACTGTAAAAGTCATATTTCCAGGTTTCACACTGATGTTCTGCACTTCCAGAAAGTCACTGTGGTTTGAGATTATTTTTTTCTGTGTAAACTGTGAAAGTCTCCAATGTCTATCAACGGATTCTTTACAGGGCAAATGAGGCCAGAAGTGGGGTGGACACAAGGATCAATG
This sequence comes from Adrianichthys oophorus, assembly GCA_036245035.1. Lineage (NCBI taxonomy): Eukaryota > Metazoa > Chordata > Actinopteri > Beloniformes > Adrianichthyidae > Adrianichthys > Adrianichthys oophorus. The sequence goes on along the minus strand of BSAI01000108.1, from coordinate 46,241,184 downwards.
TTTACTCCACTCATCTCCACCCAATATGTCAGATCGGAAGGATCAAAATAAAGAGAATTTTGTTTAGTCAACTCGGGGTCCACCAACCTGGCAATCAGGAAGACACAGAAATTTGAGTTCTAATCTGAGTTTCAGTAAAAAGAAACTGATTTGAAAAACGTCTGAGTGAAGAATCTTATGTGGCAGACAAAAAAAAGCACAAGTTTATTTTTTTTAAATAGTTTTCACACATCTATACCTTTAGATTTACCACAAAGAGAGTTACTGGCCAGCTAAATGGAGTTTCTGCTACATTCAGTTTTGACATGTTAACCATGAGGTTCATGGATTATGTCAACAGTAGACTTCTATGTCTTCAAATAATAAACCTGTGTGGATTTTGGGATAATAAATATCTCCAACGGGCCAAAGCTGAGAGCCAAAACTCACTCAGCTCTCCTGCACATTCAGAGGCTTAAATTTCTGACTGTTTTTGAAGCAAGTAAGATAATTTGAGTTACTTTAGCCTGGATTTATGTGGGTTTGAGTCATAAATATTGAAGTTATCGTGGCTCTCTGTTTAGCAGGACTCCTTAGGTGATATCAATGAAACAAGAGAACCGATATGCGGGCTATCCTTGTATTTCTTTGAGAGGAGCTGATGTTCAATTTAATTTAGGAAAAAAATCCCCAGTTTCTGTTGAGATTATATTCAATACCGGTATGTCCCAAGACGCTGATGTGTAAAGAACAGATGAGAATTCTTTAGTCATATTTCAGATCTTTCAGCCGACAATCAAGTTGATCTCTTAATGTTTGGCTTTCAGAAGTTGATGTTCAGCAGATGCCACAGAAAACCTCATGAAGATGAATTCAGCTCCTGACACTTTTTTGTTTTCATGTTGAAAAATGTTCAAATGTTCAAAAATGAAAAACCGTTTTCCCATATTTTTCACCTGTCATTTGATTGATTCGATGACACAGAACATAAAATGAGACAATCAAAAAGTGCAGCTCAAAAATCAAAACCTAGTCACAACTGTTCTGGGTGGACTTAGTCAGAAAATGGGAAAGCCTGTATGGGACATGCAGATAGCCTGCATGAAACATTAAAGTCGTAGACCACTCAGTGAGCCCATCGTTCTGAGAAAATATTTGTGCACATTTTTCTACGGGCATGCTGCGAGCGACAGGTCGTGTTGACAACTTACATAATACATAAGGGTAAGTGAGGGTGAGATGCAGGCGTGCTGTACAGGTTTTCCAACCCCCTGAACCCCACGCAAAGAGCCCGTTAGTGCTGTTCACGTGATAAGTTAGTGCTCCTTGCGTGCAGCCTGACTGTTAGAAATTAGGGGAGTGTTGTTTGTGTGGACATCCTATGAGCGTCCTACAACATTTACGGACCTATTGTACACCACAGATGTGCAGCATTTGTGTGCGGTCAGTAAAGATCCAAAACTCGCACCTTACTAACAAATAGGGTTTGGTGTAAGGACACCATTCAACAGCATCACTCATATGTCATGAGTGCGTATAACTTACATTATACTTCACAATACAGTAACTACAAACACAACAATTGTACATTCCATTTTCATGACCTTAAGGTGTCCCCAAAGTAACCCTCCACGTGGCCTGGACAACTCCAAAACCGACATCCTCCATACAGGTAAAGCTCCGTACAGGTGCATGTGACTAAGGCTTAAAACCCATGCTCTTAATGACTGCCACTAACCTGAAAACAAGCAGACATGAGGTGACTGAGAAGAACTGAATGAACTAATAAAAGAGATTATTTGCAAAATACTCAGGGAAGAAAAAAACTTGAAAATACAACAAAACTTTGATCCTGGCCATTATATTTTGAATCTTGTTTCAGATTTTTTAGAACAAGAGAAGCCAAAATCAGGTACAATTATAAAAAGTAATAAAAATTCATGCCAATTTGAAATAGTTTTGCAGGGACACTGCTCAGATGGAGTAAATGCATCTGTTTCAGTATAAAGAAATAATTCAATTGTGAAATTCATTTTACTAATCGGCTTTCTAAAATCACTGAGCGTGAAGAGAATAATCCTGAAAAAAAGAAGAAGCTACTGGAGCAACTTCATGTTTGGAAAAAAAAAAGATGTTTGCAGAAGCAACAGCTCCAGCTTGCAAACATGAAAAGTATAAAATTACTGATCATCCAGGCATTTTTGCCTCCAAGACAATCCTACAGTTTCCCAAGAAGCTGATTCTGTTTTTCCATGCAGCTGGATGTCATATTTTCTGATGGTTTTGTTTCAAGGAAACTCACATAAGGAGAAGATTAGGATGACATTTGTGATGACATTTATTCAGGTGAGAACCAGATCCCTGTAAGGCAGCATGTGGACCAGAGTCCTCACAAGAACACACAGACGGGCAGGTGTGTGTGTGTGAGGCACAATCAGATCGTCGACTGTGAGCGGCGGTTAATGCGACGGCTTACATAAAGAACTCAGAGCCCGTCAGAGAGATGAGTTGATTAATGCACAACTCTCTGGGGAGCGATGATGCACAAAGAGAGTTAAAGAGCAGAAACACAGTCGAGAGAGAGCTTCAAAGCTGGCAAGATTCAAAGAAGCTGCCATCCTCATCCACGAGGTGACACAAGACAGCAATGAGGGGAAAGAAGAAACAGAAGCAAGTTAACGAGGCAGAAGAGAGGAGAAAGTTTGATGAGGTCAGGGATGAAGAAAAGACAACAAAGTTAGACAAAAAGCAGAGACCACCAAAGTAAGTACGCATGACAAAAAAGAGAAAGCAAAAACCAAAGAAGTAGAGTGACAACAAAAAAAAAAAAAAAAAATAAGATGAGAACAGTGGCTGACAGTTGAAGATGACGCCTGACATCACAAAGCCAGGTGGAGCGAACCCTGTGAGTCACCGCTGCGACACAGCTCATGAGGATGATGAGAAAGAGGAGGAAGTCACTGTGCATCACAGCTTTACCATCCCTTCAGTGCTTCACCTCCCATTTCTCTGCTTCAGCTCTTCAGATGTTCCCCTCATTACAGCAAAGTTTCAAAAGTTACAGATCAAACCATGTTCAGACCAGAGGAAAGTCCCACTCCGATCATCTCTTGATCCATTGTAAAAGTGTTACCAGTGGTCTTTCAATTACAATTATGCTGTTTTCAGCCAAAATCCAAAAACCCGTGTTACTTTCTAGGACATAGTTTCTACAGAGCAGCAGGAGTTCATTAGAAATTCACCTCTGAGTCGTGGCCAGGACTGTAGGCATGTCGTGAGCCTGCCTTGAAATCAAGAGAATCTGTCAATCAGTCGTTTCAAACGTTGGAGTTGGGGTCAGCGGGGCTCACATGCTTTTACTGATGCCTCTGATTGGTCAATTTATAACTTGATCAAACTTGCAATGAAGCAAATATATCATGAAAAAAAAAATGTAGGTTTAGCAAGAAGATGTAAAAAATGTATGAGAACAAAAATGGTTATTCTGACAACATAATGACTGAGTAACAGCTGTTTCTTTCTCTGTAGAAGTCTATGATGTTGGCTTCTTGGAGCCAGCAGGTACTTCCAGGTTGGGGATAATCAGTCAAGTTCTCTCTACTGTCTACACTGTCTCACACTAGCCTTCTCTCAGACCGCCTACTTTACATTGGCGGTGCAACAAATATGGCAAACAATATTGGAGCTATCCAGCTGTACAGTTTTGATCCAGATTCCAGCTCAGACAAGGAAAACAAAGACGTACATGGATCTATTTGTCTGCTAGTGGATGTATCAGAATGGAGACTTTGGCTCTTTTTTTTCATCTGACCTTGATACACAACAATTTGAATGAAGAATTACTCAGAAATGCCACTTTAAGCTTAATTTTCTGTATGTATATATATATATATATATATATGTCCTCCATCATCAGAAAAATGCCACAAAAACACGTTAAAAACAGCACAAACATCATTTTTATTGGAGTGGCTCTGGAACTGCCTGAAACTGAACATAAAGAGTTTACACAATCTACGTAAATCAGCTGATTCTGTCATTTTGTGCTGTTGTGCAACACTTTACGTTGGTAATGTGTTGCACAAAGGTACAAAGTCGATACAAAAACCCACTTTTCTCCTGCTGACTCATGCTGATCGTGTAAATGGTTGAAGAATAACAGTATGTCAAACAGTGTGTGTTATTTAGATGTCGCCAGACCTCTCTAGTGTTAAGTAGTGAAGCACTCCAACTCAGAACCATGGACCTGACACCCAGACAGTGTTCTAAATGCAGAACAGAACAAAGGAAGTCAAGAACCCAAGCAGGAACACATTCAAACCACAAAATGACTGAAACTAAATTAGTATTGTTGTTGGAATAAAACATTCATTTATCCTAAAAAAATGACCCAAAAATCAGTCTTCATCTTTCAGTGGTGACCTGTTTCAGTGGCAGCACATAAAGACAAAAAATCACTAAGGTCAACTCCTTAACATTCATACATATCAGAGCATTTCCATTCAGTCTCAAATCTAAATGTTACATTTTGAGTTGCAAAGATTCTTTTCTTAGTGTGGCAATCAGACTCACAACATAAAAAAGGAATGAATGAGGAACATTTCTGCTCTGGAACCAGGCTTCATTTATGCTGTAAAATTCATCAGAGGCTTAATAACTATGTTAAATGTCATTGACTTGACATTTAGCAAGCTGGAAATTCAGAGATTCTACTCTGGAGAACCATCAAACTAAACGGACTGTTGGTGGACAAATAAAGAGTATTCATCAGCCATTGCATTGACATGCACAAAGAATGCATATAAGGAGAAGATTCAGGTGAAGATAATAATGATGTTGTTCCTGCAACAGATGTGATACATTAAAGAAAAACACTATGACAGACACACAGTCAGTGGGAGAAAACATCGTGACATGAGTTCTGTTATTTTTTAAGTGGAGACGTGATATTCATTGATTCTAGATTCTACATTTTTCTGAAAGAGATAATCAAACCAGTTTGACTACAGGAAAGAGACTTATTTACAATGTATGTAGCAACAAGGAGGTGCAAGTCTGAGTCTCTCAGTGCCGGTCCCCAACCCGGATAAAATACAGGGTTGTGTCAGGAAGTGTATCTGGCTTAAAACTCTCTGTCAAAACCACCTGTGCGAGTTAGTAAAAACGAATTCACTGTGGCGACCCCTGAAGGGATTGGCCGCAAGGTGAACAGCATGTAAATATAGTCAAGGCTTGTATTGGGGACACTTCTGTAATGGAATGGTCATTCACAGTACATGGATTCTTGCGTCTGAAGAGTTCTCCATCTGGAGTTTCTGTTGATGTAGCAAAAGCTAAATCTATGCAAACTAAGCCACCAATCAGATTAAAAGTTGCTGGGGGTCTTTGAGTGTGTCTATTGAATATTATAACTCACGTCAAACTAACTTTGATTCATAGTTATTTGATTATGGGTCCTTAAATTTCTCAAATTGTTTCCTGATTTTTTTTTTTTGCTTCCCCTTTAATGTGGTTTGCTGTCAGATTACTTTTTTTATCAACTGAATTCTGTTTTTTTCTGCTTTATCTGATGTTTTTTAACATACAGACATTTCTTAATCACGCTTATCCCAGAGCCGAGGACTCTAAACTCTTAAAAAGTGGGAATGCTAATGGTAACTGCCTGTTGTTGCTACTACTTATTCAATCAGAAAACCAAGCAAATAATTGCAATGGGGCAGAAAAGAACCTCTTCAGTTGGGGATCAAAAAGTGAAGGCATTTGTGGCTTCTTCTTGTTGCAGACGAAGAAGCAGTTTTTTGTTTTGTCACACAGTCTGAATGCCCAGCTGTGAAACCACATTACTCAATGCCTCTAACTGCAGTCCTCCTCTTCCCCACCCTCACCGGTTCTCACATTATTTTCCTGCTCCATGTCGTGTTTGGACGGGTCGTATACAGCGATTTGGCCCAAATTGGCACTGTGGTCAGCTGGTTTCTCAACCTTGAAGCTGTTTCTGCGGACAGCTTGGTGCAACACGGATCATGGTGATTGGGATTGTGGAGGCTCCATCCAAACACTGAGCGTGTGAAACTACCCTGCAGTCATGATGGCAGTGGGACTCCAAGAACCCCATGCAGAGTCAGCGGCAGCACTGAGGTGGCAGTTGTACCAGTGGTTCAAAAAGACTGAGATGAACGTCCAACATAGACTCAGTTATCAACAAAGATCAGGATGTATTTTCTTAAAGGGTAACTAAACAGTTTATCAGTTTTTCTGTCTGTTTACATGTACAAATGGAGCTTTAAAAGTGCTGACTGCTGGTCATTGCCACGCTGATTCCTCTTCCGTGTTATCATACTTAGTCACTTCAGGTGCTCATGCATCGCCATAGTGCTGCCATGGAACACAAGTTCTGCCATGCAGATATTGCATTGGACACTTTTTTTTAACCTTCCCCACACTTTCAAGCTACGTTGGCGTGTTGTTATGGCACTACAGCGCATGTGTATCAAACACAATGGTAGACACGACATTAGAGAGTGCGCCCCATAGATTTGAGATCAATTCAAGAAAAAAAAAACGACACGTGGGCTATTGAATTAAATCGACGATTTTAATAGTCGTGACTAATCGAATAATCATGGCAGCCCTACTGTACTGATATCGCCTCCAGGACACTGAATAAATGCAGCACATGCTGCTCACACGAAGCCTGTCCTTTATATTGAAACAATGGTCCACAGAAGCTAATGGGATGGAAATGTTTTCTGTTCTTTGGGATGTGTTTGTGAGTTGCCTCTGAGGTGGAAACAAAGAACGAAAACGTGCAGATTTCCTGTTTAGAGTCGCTGCTTAATACACGAATAGGGTACTTCATACAAATTGGTACATGAATATGATTTGTCAGAAATACTGAAAAAAAAACAATTAAATGAAAAATAGGAGAGCCACTATCGAACCAATGATGATAAACTGGCTATTACCAAAATGTCAACTTACACGACAATTCTGTGGGTTGAGGACTTGTGTGTCCATGCTGTTATTTGAATATTAGTCTAAATTTGAGTACTTATGCCGTATTTCTCATTCTTTTAACTAGATAACAATCTAGGCTTCAAGAATCCTGACATCACACAAGACTTTCGTTATAAAAGAAAGGTCAAATCTGTTATTTCCCAATGTCAACTCATGTTTATTTTATATATTTCATGTAGACTACATTGTCTAAGGTTCAGAGTGCCAAATTTCACTTCTATGAACTATGTGCTTTTTGTCAACTGTGGTTTTTTTTTTAGGGTTTGAGGCAATCGTGGTGTGGAGATTGTGGATGTGAGCCGCTTCATGTTTTCTGTCAGGGCACAGGAAGGAGTAGTTTTATTGCAGGAAAAAGTGTCCACAACCAAAAGCATCCTTCTGTTTTTCCTTTTTTAAGAAAAATCCTTCATTCCAGCACAAATCAGCCAAGTTCATGTTCAAAACTTAAACTTGTTGATGTATTACCGTATATCTTCCAACAGAGGCCAGACTCTGATAGACATCTGTCTCTAGCAGGTGTTTGTCGCTTTAGACGCTGGTCTCTAATAGTAGCTAGGCTCCTTTAAGACACTCCCCTGCATGCGTGCAGTCATGCAGTTGTCTGTGGCATTTGTTGTGAGCCAGTGAAGCGATGGTTCATTTCCTTTACACGTTTTGATCAATTCCAGCTTTGTTTGTAATGTTGCAACTAATGACTCAGGGTTTGAACCGATGTTAAATTAAATATGGGATTTGCACATTAGTGTTTTATTTATTTATTTTTTAAATATCAGTCACCTGTTTCAGAAATGGTTATGATTACAATTTAATGTTTTAAAATGGATTAATAATAAAATAAATATTGGATCATTCAAAAACGGTGTACCGTGTAATGCTAAAAGAGATAGTTCTTTCTGGAAAGCTGGGTATTGCAGTTACCAATATCCAGGTAAGATTTTCTCATAAACATGGATTCATAACAAACTTTGAATGCTGTTTAATCATCTTTATAGCTGTTACTGTCACATAAACGATGTAATAAATACAAACCGATGTCAGCATTCAATCTGTTAAAGGCAAACTCAATTTATTATTAATTGCTGACGAGAAAACCTTAACAAAAATGAGACCTTAAAATATAACCCTGAAATTTACAACCAAAAAAAAAAAGTTCATAGAAATTATGAATATTTCAGTTGCTGGGCTGGTTCCAGTAGATGGTAGGCATAAACTAATTTAAACCAGATTGAGATTTGGGGTGCTGATTCTCATCACTGCCTCTTCACACTTGGTTTTGAATTGTCCTAGTGAGAGCTGGAGGACATACGTCATATCCTGTGTCCATTGTAGCTAAAAACACGTCTGCATTAAGATTAATCAATTCCAGTGTGTTCACACCAACTTCAAGCTGGCTCAAAGGGCAATCGACCTCAGGCTTACCAGCATTGGGCTCTCTGGGTAAGAGGCCACTGCTTTCCCAGTCCGTGGAATCTGTAGATCCTGTAAGATAAGTGAAATAAATCAAAAAATATTCTAACAGCTTTTTTTTTTCCTTTTATATAAGATAATAGAAGTTATTATTAGAATATACTGAAGGCCTCGCCCATGAGTAGCCGGGTTAGGCTCCGGCAACCCCGTGACCCCGAAAGGGATAAAGCAGATTGGAAGATGAATGAATGAATGAATGAATACTGAAGGCCCATGTAGTCTTTAGAGCAGAAGCTTGACGTTTTCAGGTGGAAGAACATATGTAATTGAGTGTACAGAGCACCCTTCTGCGTGGTCATTCTTCCTTCCTTCCAGAATATTTGCTTGTGTGCTGCTGCTTTGAACATACGTAGGAGTGTTCATTCTGTTTATAGACCAGCAATGGCCGAATTCAACGCGCAGATCACAGGGGGTTAGATGTAATAGCCGGTCCCGTTGGCTAACACTTGTTATACGACTTCGGTTCTGTTAATAAATGACTCAGCTAAGAACGGGGGTCCTGTTGACCATCAGTTAGTACTATAAATATTTCTAACAACATCACAGAGAATAAAAACATCCACCATGAACCATTCACTTGTGTTGAGTGGAGTTAGCGCAGTGCTAGCTCCACCGTGTAACAATAAACTACTTTTGACATTCTTGAAAGGTTGAGTGTATATTCCCTAAACGTGGCGGATTTTCAATATGCATTGTTGGTAAAAGTATATTTACTTCTAAAACAATGAAGGGAAAGTGTCAAAACTGTATTTTGAAGTTCCTTACCCAAGCTTGGTGGCCATCTCTGAGAAAGTTAGTTTTGGCACAAATATCTGGCAGGGAGTGTGCCAAAAGTCAGAATGACACTGTAGCCCCAGAGCGTTAGTGTGAAACTCTTCTATAGAAGAAAATATAGCCTACAAGTACAGATTTTTTAACAGTCTTACAAGTTGGTTTTTCTTCACAACCTCAAATAAAATCTTGTGTGTGTGTGTGTGTGTGTGTGTGTGTGTGGTTTTTCTTCACTTTACAACATTTTTACACACAAGTTCATATTTTTGTCAAGTAAGTTCCCACATTATATTCCACAAGTACACCTTTTTCTCACACGTTCTTCTTTTTCCTGCAACTTCAATTCAGTTTTACATGTGTGTGTGACTTAAATGTGTGTATGATTTAAGCTTGTGTGTTTTGGCACATATTTACCTTCATACTCTGCTGCCTTACATGGAGCCAACCTCAACCACTTGGAACAGTGTGGGGTTCCATGTCTTGTCCATGGACACTTTGACAAGCTAGGGCAAGGTGGGAACTGAACAGGCAACATTCCGATCAGAGTCGACTGGCATCTTAACCTCTTCAACTGAGACCCTGTGACTATTTGTGTAGAGGGTTAGCTCAAATATTAGCTCAGAGTCTTAGACATCCTGGCCGGCATTACCAGTCATTTTACTTTGTAAACATATACTTTAATCATTGTAGTGTTCCTTGTGCTTTTCTGATTCACCCAGAAACAATGTTTAGCTTCTCTCCACAGACTCCACCAAAGACCATCCTTCTGTATTCTTGCTCCATGTTGCCTGTTATGAAGTTGCAAAAGTCCTTAATTGTGCTTGCCTTTTCAATAGATGAATAAGATTTCTATAAATTGGATTGTGCAGTGAACTGTTGGGTGCCAGAACTGTTGGATCTTGAATTATGTTAAAACGTCAGTGGTGCAGGAATGAAAGCAAACTAAGCAGAGACTAAAGAAACGCCTTGGTGTCACAGAGTGCAACCTCAGTGACCACAGGACCTGCTAGCCGTCATGCGCTGATGGCTCCGGTCTTTGGCAAATCCATTTAAGATGATAATGATCCTCATTAATCCCCTCAAATAACGTATGCATTTTAAAAATGTGTGTAAGACCTTTATGGTATGAACTATTTGTACCAAACAGGGTCCACCGACCGAATCTCTCCATGCTCAGGCTTTTTTCCAATGGTTTCCATAAGTTAAGGGGGTGGCAGTTGTGAAAGGGGTTGGGAGGATTGCATATGTGTGTGTTGGGGGGGGTATATTTTTCTGGTTGTGCTTGTTTTTTATCAGTTTGATTTTAGTGTAAACCCCTTTGCGTTATGGTTCATATGAAAACTGCTATACAAATAAAGTTTGATTGACTGATTGATAAACGATGAACTGATAATCCTTGATGTCACTCCCAAAATTCTGGCCAGTAATAAAGTTGGACGGACACGTTTGCTTTGCCAAACCCACCAGCGTTCTGGAAATGAACGATTGGATGAGACACCCACGAGTCCACCCATGAGTCGCTCTGTCCTAGAAACACTCTTTTCATTCACTAACCTAGCTTTCAGTAAGTACAACTGTTGACTAAAAGTACGACCTCACAAATGAAGAAAAAGCAATTTACTTTGAAAAAAGTTTTTAGCAGCAGAGTGTTTTTACTCTTGTGCTGCATTCACGCCAGACACGGCCGAGTTGTCAAATTCATGTCTGCCGCCTCTCTTTTGACACGTGTCAAATTTACAGCTTGACAGCATGATGCCCCGGCCGCAGAGCGACCGCCGACAAACTTTGTTCGTTGACCACATCATGGAAAACATGGATGATGTTGCACAAGGAGCTCGTGTTTGTATGTTTTGAAGAGCTCTACAGAGGCGCCGGCAAGCAGGTCGCTGTGTCTGGGTTCACCTCCAGAGTCTCTCCCGGTGTGGTCAGTGAGCTGCACTCCTGCACAACTGCAGGATAGCTGACAGTACCGCCGTCTATCTGTGGCCCAGTTTGAGCATTAATCGGAGAGGGGAAAATAAAACATAAAACTGGAGATCTTTTTTTTATTGTCTTGATGGAAATAAGAAAAACATTATAAGCTCATGGAGCTGGGGGGATCGCCCCTGCAACAATGGCACCCACAAAGGCTCTCCCTCTGCCGGGCAGCCAGCCGCCCGTGGGCTAGCATAGCTCGCTAGCATTGCTCGCTAGCATTGCTCGCTAGCATTGCTCGCTAGCAAAGCTCTGTGTGATAGCGCTTATTCACTCTGCCAGACTCTGTGCGGCAGAGTTTGCTATGTTGTTCACCAGGCGGCGGGCTAGGTCAGCGGGCTCGATCACATGGCTCCATGGGCTCTGTAATGGGCTGGTGACCTGTCCAGGGTGTATCCCGCCTTCGCCCAACAGTAACAGTCTTTGGCAAACCCGCAACCTCAGCAGGTTGAGAAACTGCATTGAAGTTCAGGGCAAAAATCTTCACATTGAGCAGCCATTTTGAATCTCTTTTATTACCTTTGATCTAGTCGCTGAAAAAGTCACGTGTCCAAAGCTGAGTCACTTATTCTTGCTGTGCCACACCCGACGCCAAAATCGCGCGGCAAGACCTCAGATTGCGTCTTTACATTGTCTTAACATTGAAACTTGACGCCCCTGCCATGCCGGTCGCGTTCGGTGTGAATGCACCTTTAGAGAAACTTTTCATCATGGGAAATGGGAAATCATTCCCTCATGACAGAAGCTTCAAGTGGTCAGTGAACTGCAGTATTTGGCATGTTTGTATTTGGATGATCATCATCATCGTTGCTGCTTTATAAAAGAAAAAACAAGCATATTTAATCTTAGAAGTCCTGATTTCCTACAGATCTTCCTACACCACAGCCTGGGATTTATGCAAAGTGGCCTTTATTCAGTTGTAAAATATGTTTAGGTGATCAAGGTTGACTAGTTCAACAAAATTGTGCAGATTGTTGTCATCTTCGTCATTCTTTGAATTATTTAATTATTTTATATCATCAAATGATTAAAAAATGAAACATATCAGTTTATTTTTTAATTTTTTCACCTGTAAGAGATAAAATCACAAGTTGGTTTGAAATAAGAAGTCAGCAATCAGATGGATCTGCTTAGAGTCATAATTGGACATTGAAAAGTCTCTTCTGTTAATAAATGAAGGATTGCTTCAACCCCCCAGGCTTCTGACATGAGTGAGTGACGCTGGCATGAAGTCATCACGGACACGACTGATGTTTTGATGTTTTCCCTCTCAGCATGTAGAACATGCTTTTATTTGTTTACGTTCTGCCTCTCATTCATATTTCAGTGTGCTGTGTTTGGGGTTGTTTACACTGGGGCGCTCCATTTCTCTGTGCTTAAGTGGAGCTGAGCTGAAGGCAGGAGTCAGTGTCTGATGTGAAGCTACCATTGACCCAATAAAAGCCCGGCATTTCCATCCAGAGGTGAGCCAATTCACTGATGTGAGTTTTAACTGTGTTTTACAGCCAGTGTTGACATGCAGTCAGTGACCAGCTTTAAGCACAAATCTCCCTGAAAAGGAGAAAGACGGTTCTTGCATAAACACCTTCTTGCATCAAAAAAATTGGAGCAGTTTCATGTGTTTTCAGGCTTTCATGCCCTTTAAAGGCTTCGCATGCAGTTCCACCAGTCAAAGTGGTTTATGTACTTAAACACTGATAGATTTTTGTGTATAAAATGGGGCCTCTCATCTGCATTAATCATAAAATGAATGTGTGGCGGTAGATCCTCCCTGTTAGTACAAACAGACAGTCCTGCTAAGGCTTCTGAATGCAGCAGGACTTCAGTGACAGCTCTTCATCTAACTGCTTGGGTTTAGCTTTTTAAACAGGCTTGGCCCACCAGCAGCTACACCGTTAGGTCTTGAGGAGCTCCCACCCAGGTGGAGTCTGTAACATCTGCAGTGTCTTTGATGGTGGAGATAGCCCAACATCATATCTATACACTAATAACACAAACAGAAAAATGAAATGTAACCGATGAGATAATGGATCTCCAGTCCAGATGTGCTCTAGAATCAAACCCTCAACATATTGTGAAGTGAGACCTTGTTGTAGAGAAACACTAAGAAAACATTATAACTTTCAAAACCATGACTGCTGCATGAAATGTTCTCCTGCAAAAGGTCAGCAGAACAATCAACATTCATCTAGAACAAGTCAGTCCAGAACTGTCTGATCAGCGCAGCATAAAGCACTGGTTTGTATCATGCAAATGACATTAAAATATGGACATACAGATGGACAAACAGGTTACTATGAAGTTGGTGAACCTCACTTTGGTTTTCACAAAGAACAATCACCACCTGTGGATTAAATGGACAAGGAAGGAATACACAACTGGAGGAAGGTGGTTTGCCCTCTCTGGGTGGGTGGAGTGCTCCTTCCCTAAGTGGAGGATTTTAAAAAATCTTGGGGTCTTGTTCACAACTGAGGGAAAATTGGAGCGTGAGATTGACAGGTGGATTGGTGCGGTGTCCGCTTTATGCAGTCGGTCAGTTATGGTGAAGAGACAGCTTAGCCAGAAAGCAAAGCTCTCAATTTATCGGTCTGTCTACATTCCAATACTCACCTATGGTCATGAGATCTGGGACTTGACCAAAAGAACAAGGTCCCAGATACAAGCGGCTGAAATAAGCTTCCTCCGTAGGGTGGCTGGGCGCTCCCTTAGAGATAGAGGGAGAAGCTACTACCCGGGAGGAGCTCGGAGTAGAGGAGCCAGTTGAGGTGGTTCAGGCATCTGGTTCGGATGCCCCCTGGACACCTCCCTGAAGAGGTGTTTTGGGCATGTCCCGCTGGACGGAGGCCCCAGGGAAGACCCAGGACACTCTGGAGAGACTACGTCTCTTGGCTGGCCTGGGAACATTTGGGGGTTCCCCCAGAGGAGCTGGAGAAAGTGGCAGGGGAGAGGAAAGTCTGGGCATCTTTGCTTAGACTGCTGCTAGTCACAAATGAGTGGAAGAAGATTGATGGATGGATAGATGGATGGATGGATGAAAGGATGGATGGATGGATGGATGAATGGATGACTACACAGCATAAAAAGTATCATGCCAAACCCTTCATTAGAAACCAGACAAGTCACCATTCAACTATCTTTGGAGTCAAGTCACACCCTGTACTGGTCTGGACTATCACCAGGTAATCATCATAGAATCAAGTGTTCTGCAGAACGGATCTGTTTCTCTGTTATTCTGCAGAGCTTAATGCTTTGGACCTTAAGTGGATCCTCTTAGTTTGAACCTTTTTTTTTTATTTGATTATGGGAACTAGGGAAGCAAGAGGTTGTTGAACTCCCAAAGCAGTTTTTATGTGACTAAGTGTTAAAGACTCACTCCAGTGAAAGTTGTGTTACTAACACGTTTTTGTGGCATTTTTTTGATGATGGAGGACATCAACAATGAAAATTAAGATTAAAATGGCATTTCTGAGTATTTTTTTTATTCAGATCGTTGTGAATCAGGATCAGATGAAAATGCTTGTAGCTGTGATGTAAGACCTACTACAGCAAGCTTCAAGCTCCCTGCTCCATGATGCATCCGCTAGCAGACAAACAGATCCATGAACGGCTTTGTTTTCCTTGTCTGAGCTGGAACCTGGATCAGAACTGGACGGCTGGATAGCTCTGATCCTGATCACCATTTTTGTTGCTCTGCTAATGTTAATCTGTAGGTGAAAGGGGCTGTAAGCTATTGAGAGAGCATGTATACAAAAGGTTCTCAGCAATGGGGAAGGGTAAGTTGCAGGGTTACTCTGTGACAACAGTCCCGCCCACAACCCAAAAGTGAATTTCTGATTAACTACTGCTGCTCTGCAGAAACAATGTCCTAGAAAATGACTCAGGTTTATAGATTTTGGCTGAAAACGTCATCATCATGGGAATACTTTTGCAATTGATCAAAAAAAGGTCAAATGATCAGAGTAGACATCAGAAGTCTCTCTGGTCATTGGCACACTGACACGGTCAACCCCTCTCCCAGACGGAATCTCACTATCAGCTGATGTGAATGAGAGTGCTATGAGTTTGTGTGAGGTGGTTGGAAATTGAAAAACGTCTGTGTGTGCTGGAATTTATTTACAGACTGAATTCCAGAGCGTCCACTGGAATATTGTCATAGCGCAAGTGTGTGTCATCGACAAGTCTGAGTGTTTTTCCCCAGCATGTTTACGTTCCACCCATGTGTAGGAAAAGTACGGCCACAGGATTTCTGTGAAATGAAGTGGGGTTTTTTTTCCTAAAAGTGACCAATGAAACAAAACAAACAAAGCAAGAGACGGGTGATGTCATTGCTTTAAAGCTGAAAAACAAAAATAGACAACGTTGGTTTTTGCATTGATCTCTGAAAACTTTCCATGAACATTTAGTGGCCATCAAAAGACACTCGTGTTAAAAAGTGGGAAACAAAGGGCTCTTTTCCAGCATAATTTGACTAAAGTCTCATGTGATAGTCAAAGCTTTTTCAACTTAGTTTAAGGAATTCACTGAACAGTAATGTGACTTCACCATAGTTGCAGCTATGCTAACCTTGACCTGCTCCAACCTGCTCAGATTTGTATAAGCTAGCTCTGGTTTGGTCCCACCTGTTCTGATTTTCTCTGGTTTGCTCCGGTCTGCTCTGACCAACCTTTGGAGACCATAACCTGCCCTTTTCTTGGTTTGGTGCAACTTGCTCTGACTTTTTCCAGCCTTATCTGGCTGGCTCCAACTCTCCCTGTCTTTGTCTGCGTTCTTCTGAGTCCAGATATTATCCAGGTTAAAACCTCGAATGACTCAGTTTTCTGGCTGATCTAAGGCTGCATTCCCTCGCCAAAAGAAGAGGTCTGACACCAAAAACATTCTCCCACGTGGAGTTCCTGATTCAGACTGGAAAGATTTAGCATGAAACGCCTGAGATTCTGTAGTGTTTGTATGAAAAGATTCACTCTTTTCACTTGCATGATTCCTAAAAAACATCTACCAAGTTGTATCCACGAAGGTTTTTAGCATTACTGAGTCTCGTTCTGCCTAAGGTTTTTCCTAAATCATCCATTTGGAGAAAGATTCTTCCTGTACCGTTGACTTTTACCTGCTCATCTTAGTCAAATGACAACTGTTGTTATTTTTTTAAAGTTTTTTTCAAAGTTGTTTACACTTGCATCATTTTTTGCAATTACCATATTACAAGAGACAAATTGATTTATATCTGTATATATATATATATATATATATATATATATATATATCAGTACTGTCATTTGATTTAAAAAATTAATCAGTGTTTTACTTGATAAATTTGAAACAACAATATGTGACTTTTGAACAAACAAAAAAGGCCAGAGATAACATTTTCCTTCATTTTTATTGTCTGAAATGTTTTAATTTGCAAAGAGTTAACTCAGTTATCCCAGAAATGTAATGTGTGTGCACAAAACACATCAACAATAAAATAAACAGAACTCTAAAGACTTTAATGTCTGCAGTATTACTCCAAGAAAACAAATATGCTGATATACAGCCATAAGGAACTAACATTGTGTTTCTGCACTTTATATGGTCCGGGTGAAAACTCTATTCTGATTGGCTGCCGGGTGTGGACGCACACCTAAAAATGTAGTTCCGGTCACAAAGCCCAAATGTTCTATTTCACTGTGCAGTCTTCTTTAAAATAAACTCTTTGCTTCATCTTCTGGACAAAAAAGCAGTAAGAGGTGAACTTCTCTCTGAACTGATGCTGTACTGAACCTATCGTGATGATCAGCACATATATTGCTTTCCTCTGCCGCTGCAGTTGAGGTCAGTGGTAGCTTAGTCACGGGTTCACGACTACCAATCAAATAGTCTGCTTTTTGTGAAAAAAGTGATCCAAATTTTTAAAAAAGAGTTAAAAAAAGTACTAAAAATTGACAGAATATTTATTACTTTTGTAAGTAACCACAGTATAAGTGGGATAATGCCTGACAAAGTTATAAGAACATTTTCAGAAATTAACACACGTCATGGAAGCATAAGCCGTTCGATGCGAAAGAGAAGATGGTACCTTTGCAAAGTGTATTTAATTATGGTCAATAAGTATTAACTTGTTAATTTTTACAACTTATCGCTGTTAATGTTGACAGCCCTAATTCTATTCTATTCTATTCTATTCTATTCTATTCTATTCTATTCTATTCTATTCTATTCTATTCTATTCTAGTGTATTCTATTCTATGCTATTCTATTCTAGGTATTCTATTCTAGTGTATTCTATTCTATTCTAGGTATTCTATTCTAGTGTATTCTATTTAATTTATTCTATTCTATTCTAGTGTATTCTATTCTATTCTAGTGTATTTTACTTAATTTATTCTATTCTATTCTAGTGTATTCTATTCTATTCTATTCTAGTGTGTTCTATTCTATTCTATTCTATTCTATTCTATTCTATTCTGTTCTTTTCTAGTGTATTCTATTCTATTCTAGTGTGTTCTATTCTAGTGTGCTCTATTCTATTCTATTCTAGTGTATTCTATTCTAGTGTATTCTATTTAATTTATTCTATTCTATTCTAGTGTATTCTATTCTATTCTAGTGTATTCTATTCTATTCTA
>BSAI01000108.1:46192991-46223361 GCA_036245035.1 Adrianichthys oophorus | reverse complement strand
TTCTATTCTATTCTATTCTATTTTATTCTATTCTAGTGTGTTCTATTCTATTCTATTCTAATCTAATGTATTCTATCTGGAGTTTTGGCAGGTGTGCCCAAAGTAAGGGCATATGGCCTCTTTTGCAAAAACGTTTTAAATATCAGCATTGCTGCCATGAGCATAAAATACAACAAAGTTCATCACTTTTTTTACTGGACAATGGCAGCACACACTCAAAGGCTCCAGTTGTACTGACCATGGTCTGTGTGTGAGAATGTTGTGTGAAATTGTGCATTGTGAGCAGAGTGGCGGTCAACCCTCAAACAGGTTCACAAATATGAGGCTTCTTGTTAGGATCTCCCAAAGTCAAATGGTCAGGACTGAGGTGAATTAATGCATTGATATTTAAAAAATGAAATAAATTGCATTGATGGAATAATCTGAGCCCAGGAGCCAAAAATAACCAGCAGGAAAACTTCCAACCACAGGTCCTCATCATTTCCTGGATGAAACACGGATGATTCTGGTAAATGTGGTTGTTTATGTTACACTGATTGCAGCTGTCACACTGGTTCTTCTGTCAGCTTGTTTTTTAAAAGTCATTAAACATTTGTAGGCCACGCCTCTTCTCTGTAAGCATTCCCAGAGGTCTTTGAATTATGACTTTGCTGTTTTTAGCTCAAATTTTAAAAATCTCTGTATTGTTTTCTAGGACAGTTTCTGCAGAGCAGCAGAAGTTCATTAGGAATTTACCTCTGGGTTGTGGGTGGGACCGTGAGCAGAAGTAAGCTGTCACTGATATACCATCATTCCTTTGTTTACACTCTGTCCCGCTAGCTTACAGCCCCTCACACCCCCGATCTCACACTAGTGATGCTACAAAAATGATGAGCAATGTCAGAGCTATCCAGCCGTCCAGTTCTGATCCAGGTTCCAGCTCAGACAAGGAAAACAAAGCCGTTCATGGATCTGTTTGTCTGTGAGTGGATGAATCAGAATGGAGAAGAGTGGGGAGCTTGTGGCTTGCCGTTGAAGATTGTATGTCAGCCACAAAATTTTCAAAACTTTATTTTTTATTTGCTTCTCATTCACAACAATTTGAATAAATAAATACTCATAATTGCAATTTTAATCCTAATTTCCATTGTTTATGTTCTTCATCATGAGAAAAATGCCAACATTTACAAGTTAAAAACACAGTTTTCATCCAAGTGAGTCTTTAAAAACTCATTCAAATCCTCCATTTAGCAGAAGCAGTACAAATGATGCAATGTCCCCCTCACATGTGGCTTTCTGCAGAGCGTGGAAACACACCAGGGGAAGTTTGGTCCATAGAGGAGACATTTGGCGTGACATAATTTCCCTGTGGAAAAACAAATCAATTCCTGAGAAGATCTAAAGCCAAACCAGCACCTGGTGGCACAAAATCTTCTTCCAGCTCAGAGTGAAGCCTCTTTGATTTGTCACCACAAACACTTTACCAAATACTTTGAAAAGCCAGTAAATTCCTGAGCTGAGCTGTGAAGCCGAAGGGTCCTGAGAAGAACCACTGGATGCTGTTGGACTGCAGCCTTTTAAACTGGTGTCAGGCTAACTAAACTCTGATATTTATTCTCTGTCTTTCATCCTACACCCTTTGCTTCCTCTCCTCCCTTCCTCTGGGAGCTCAGTTTTCTTCCCTTGTCTTTCCTGACAGTCTTCCTTCTCTCCTTTCTTTTCCACTGTGCTCCACTGAACATAGAGGTTGTTTTCTAGCAGCATTTTATGAAGAATCCGCTACTAATAGGATTTCAACAAGTCATAAGTACTGCAGGTCAACATTGCAGAAAGACAGAAAAAGGTAGTTTGAGGTCACTGCGGGTCTGTAGCGGTTGGCCACTAGATGGAGCACTTTGGTGTCTCTTGGACTACCAGCTTCTTCTGTTTATTTCATATTTACAGCCAAGTGTCCTGATTAAATTGCAAACAAACCTTGTTTGTACAGTGAAGTGGGGAGGGCTAAAGAGGGCCCGACCCCGCCAGTCCCCAAAACAAACACACACTGAAGTGATGAAGACTCTCACTTCATCCTCCTGCTGTGGACTTCCTCTGAAAGGTTTTCATGAGCAGAAGAACAAACAAAACATCTTAAAGATTTGCATGAATGAAAGAAAAACACAAGGGCTTGATGAAAGCACAAACACACGAGTTTGAGGCCAGTCTGCCTCTTTGGACGGAAACATTCCTCAAAACTTCTGCGAGACTTCAGGCCCTGTCACCAAAGACTCTGCTTGACATGTTTGGAAGCGCTCACATATCCATTTGAACTTTAAATAAATATGCCGTTTTGAAGATGTTGGTCCCCTCCTCCAGCTGTTCTGAATGTGTCCAGGATGCGGTTTTTCAGACCTACAGGAAGCCTAAAAACAGGGCTCATCAGAGCGCCGCCGTAGCCACGAGAGCTTGATGAGTCAGAGGCGGATACTTATTTAAAGAAGTCACCAGTGCAGACATGTTAATGCTCATAATCTGCACTGCCAAGCCTTTATAAGGCAACGGGACGCATGGTGAGCTGACGCGGACATGAGTGCTTCTACAAACACACACTTTCCCTGCAGAGGGAACGTCAGAGGAGAATCCCAGACATCTGAATGGAGCAGGAAGCTTCGTTGTGTAAGTGAGTCTCCTCGGCTTCCTCTACACTCACATCTGACTCGAATCTCTTCATGACTGATGTTGAGACGGGGGCGCCGCGGGATGTTTTCTGAGGGAAACCAGAAAACAGTAACTATGCTGTAATTGAAATGATTTAACACCAGAGGCTCCGAATCCCTTTCTATTTCTAAACATGTTCTGAATAAATGATTTCCATTTCTGCCACAGAGAAACGCTTTCTTCCTCATGTGTAGCCCACCAAAAACCTTCACTGAGCACATTACATCCCTCTGTTCTGCTTGGAGTGAGCAAAGTCAACCTGAGAAAACTCCCCAAAGCCACTGGGTTTTTATGCAGAAGCAGAAAGTCCTCTCCGGTGTTTTCCAACAGAAACAGAAACCTGCTCGGAGCTGCTCAAAGTCCAACAAATCGATGGAGCTTCTTAAAACAACCACAGAAATGTTGCTTTGAATTGGTTTGAGTCCAGTGTTTAGAACAAAGAGCTGTTAGAAGAGTTAGAGACCAAATCCAGCTGAATTTCCTGCGCATGTGTCCATGTCGTCACTTCCAGACGTGTTTCATTCGGAATACGATTGTTTCAAATTGAATTGGGATTTCCAGACTGAATGTTGTCAAACTCAACAAAATCTCTTCATAATTTCTGTTGAACTCACCTGGATACCCACCACCACCACTCATGGTTATGGTAATAGTGGAAGTTTTTGAGGAATTCTGACTTCTCCAAACACTGGGACAGATATAGTCACTCTTCCTGTGAGGTGAGTGATGACTGGACATTTAGGGAAAGATGACCAAGGATGAAGGCAGGGATGATGATGATGGCCACCAACAACATGACTTCCCTGAAAGTCATTGGGAAAACCAAGCTGTCCCCTCCACTGTTCCTTTAGATGATCCTTGTTTGTTTTCTCAAGTTTGTCTTTTCCCTAAAGCTCTTTTCAAAACAAGTGAGGCTTTTGGAAATCCTCTCAGACACCAACGTATTTTGAAATAGGAGGAACAGAACCTCCTCTGTTCTGGCACAAAAATGAGGAATAAATGGCTAGAATAGATGATTTTGAAACCTCTGACTCTTCATGGTTTATGTTTTTGAATGTAATTTATTCAAATAAAAACATCTTATTCTTTTCTGCTGAGGTGTGATCTTTGCATTTTCTTTATTTGTTATTTCTTAATTTAGAATGGTATTTTTCTATATCTTGTAACTTGTGTAGCTCAGGTTAACTTAAGTTGTTCTAAATGAATAATGGATTGATTAAGTCTTACATTTGCTTTCATAACATCCTCAGGTCATTGTTTCTGAGCAGAGGAGCTAGAGCATTATGGGGGATGGGAGTACCAGACGACTTAAGAGGGTGTTAAATGAGAACAGCGGAGCGGACGCCCAGAAGGACACAAAACAGAGGCAAGTCAAGATGTTAAATGCTACTTCTGTTATTTCTGCAGTGCTTGAAGAAGAGGGGTGTAACCAACCAGATCAACCTGTCTGGGGCTAGCTGTTGAATCAAATGGATCTATACCGTTATAAAATCATTTCAATATGAAATCAAGTGATTATAATCAACCGTTTGGATTGACACATAGGAGGTTTTCTTTACCATAAAAATGAATTAAGGTCCATCACAGAACAACACTCATGTGATGCAGCAGAAACGGATCAACTATCATTCCAGTCCAATGTGTGAAACACTTTGAATTTCCAAAGTCATGTGACCATACAGTGAGCTAGAATGTTCTAATAATGTTCCTTTGGATTATTCTGATGTGGAAAAACAACAGTGGAATGAACTTTATCAAACTCAAATGGGAATGGATTTGACATTCATTCTTGTTTACTTGTTTGTTTGTACACATATTTATTTACACTTGATTATCTTGAAGAAATATAAGAATCTGGAAAACTTCACTGTTCAGTAGCAGGTATTTATCTCTGAGTCACACTGTTGAAGTTCTGGATAAAGATGTTCTGATCTATTTTAGATCAGTGAATCGGATCGTTCAGAATGAACCAAAATTGACTTTGAATTGGATCAGTGACAGCAAATTATCATATGAATCGGCTGTTTCTTAAAATGAATCATTACACCTCTATTCAGCTGGTTTGATGATTTCTTAAGTCAATAACAATAGTAATATTGACTCAAAAACTGGGGAAAAGGGGGGGGGGCAAGGCTTTTTCTGGTGGGGCATTTGCCCCCCTTGCCTCCTCATAGCTCCGCCCCTGTTTGTGAGTTCGACTTGAAAGTATGAAATTGTCAAAAGAAACAAAGACAGGAGGGCTTAGGGCTTCTGTGGCTCTTCTCACAGTGCTGGACTGAGATGCAAAGATTAACGGAGAATCCTTCCACTATGTTTGAGTTCTCATTCATCATTTTCTGGATCAGCTGGACGACTTCTCTTTTCTAGACTCCTGGAAGTCTATGACCTCCAATCTGGAGGACTGAGGTCCCCAGGCGTGAACAATGATGCTGGGTTTGATCTTAGACTGTCGATGGGGGGTGGGGGGGTGTCAAGAGATGAAGCCCAGCCAGACTGAACACATGCAGCACATCAGACAGGCCTGCTGACGGTCAGACGGAAAGAGGAGTCACGTTTGTGTCAGTTTTTTCTGCTCAGTGCATGACTGATTCACTGACAGGAGTGGGGGCAAAGGAATCCCAGCTTCTCTGTGAACACACAGAGAGAAAGGTAAAAAGTGCTATGAGTCACGTTGTGAGATTGGAGGAGACTGAGGGAGGAGGGACATAGATATAATGATGGTAGGAGGCGAGAGAGCGGCAGAGGCAGGCAAAGAAGGACAAGAGCAAGGAGGAGAGAGGCGGCCCAGCCCACTCCGCTAAAACCATTCAACTGGTGAACCAGAGACGGCATTCAAGTCTCACAGAGGCAGAAAGAGGCAGAGAGGAACTCCCTTCGTCTGGGATAACTTAGTGCAACTGACACACTCCGAACACACACTCTGCAGTGACTTCGTCCAGGGAGCACGGCAGCACTTTCCCTTCATCCCTTCATCACATCTGACTTTTTCTCTTCTTTTTGTTGTTTTTTTTCTTTGGCTCGTGTGACGCCTCCACATTTCACAGCCATCTGTCCCTGACAAAAAAGATAAGGATTACTCATTTTCTCGCTCGCCGTTGTTTTTTTGGTCTCGTCCTCTCACTCGCTTCTTTGCAGCTTTTTTCCCTCCGTTTCGCAGGTGGACTGTGAGCTGAGCTCAACTTTGCAGCCTCCAAACTTCAGAGAAGAGGACAACAGAGAGACCGGCAGAGGAGGAGAAGACTCCCTCATTTGTTGACTTTTGCCGGAAAACAAAGATTTCTTCGTCTCTGTTGTCCCATCTGTGCATCTGCATCAGACAGCATCTCAGAACCAGCCTTTCAACCGGTCAAGTCTCTCCTGCCATGATGTCAGTGTTACCGCTACTCAACTGGGCCCTTCTGCTCCTGGTCCTGGTCCGGGGCTCCGAATCGTCCTCAGAGCCAGCCTCTGTGCTCCAGCCTCTTTCCCTGAGCGTCCATCCTCACCACAAGCTTCAGCTGGACACCTCCTCCAGCTCCCACTGCCCCTCCTGCGCCCTGGCCAGGATGCGGCGAAACGAAGGGGTGATGGCGGGGGATGGTGATGACAAGGCGGGACACGAGAGAGAGGAGGAGGCTGCGGCTCAGCAAGACGTGGTGGAGGCAGTGAAGAGGCACATCCTCAACATGCTGCACCTGCAGGAGCGTCCCAACATCACCCGACCGGTGCCACGCGCCGCCCTCCTCAACGCTCTGCGCAAACTCCACGTGGGGCGGGTGGCCGAGGATGGCAGCGTGCAGATCGGGGGGGAGGAGGAGATGCAGGGGAGGGGTGGCCGTGGAGGAGGCGGCGGAGGGATGGGAGGAGCAGCCGCTGCTCGCATGGGAGATGGCAGCGACTCCGAAGAAACGACGGAGATCATCACCTTCGCTGAGGCAGGTGAGTCAAACCTGAGGTGTGTGTGAGTGTGTGTGTGAGCGTGGCATGCTGCCACCATCAAAACCTATTGTAAACACTACCTGTTTGAGCTCTGTTGGTTTTGTTGGGGCCAAAGACCCTCCTGACATGGGGGAGCATCCCACCTGGTTCAGGGTCAAGGCTGGGGTCTGAGCGAAGGTCAAGTTAAGGTTGGGGTTTATTCCAGCTGGTCAGATGAACGGAAGTCAGCGCACTGACAACAACCACCGTGCAAATACGTGTGTTTTGATGGAGGGAAACGCCGCAGCAATGATTTGTGAGTGGAAAGCCAACTGTAATCTATCAGCATAATGCACGAGTGCACACTGACCTGTGTCAGCCTGTAAAAACTACAGTTTCAGAGCATCTGTGCATGAGTCTGAGTTGAATCATGCAAAATATGTCCCTCCAAACAGCTTTGCAGTGCTTTCATAGAACCCAGTGTCTTTGACTCAAAGTTTTTCAGTCAACTGCTTTTAGCAGAACTTCTGTAACAAAGATCCAAAAATCCAGAAATGAGGCAAAAAGCGCAAGACAGATCATCCTGAAAGAAAGATCCTCCTGAAACCCTCTGATGATGCAAAAGTACGAGGTCAGGACTGAAAATGAGAGAACGAGCAAGGAAAAATATTCCTTTAGAAACTGTCTAAAGCAATTAGAAGAAAGTCTAAGGTATTGGAGAAACAAAGCTGATGACATTCCCGAACAGAGAGGACCACCCTGGATCCTCACGTTTTAGTGAGGGTTAAAGGATCAACAAGGAATGCATTGTGTCGAGAAAAAAACACATAATGAAAAAAAGACCATCATGTGTGTCCACCTGCTTAACTCCACCTGTGCACTCCTTCAGCTGACACCACCCACCCCTTAAACAACCTGCATCCTGCTGTTCTCAGAAAATCGCTCATTATCTGCTTGCAGTCGGGGGGCTGCAGCGTCTGTGTGCTTTGCCTCTTAACTGTTGTTTGGACAGAGGGGAACAGCAGAGATCTGGTCAGGCAGCAGGGATGCTGCTCTGCATTGACTGTGCTTTTCCACCTTCTGCTCGCCTTTGACCTGAAGACCTGCAGCAGGGCCTGTGACGGGTCTGTGACGGTTCACGGCTCGGCATTTATGAGGTCTCCTGGGTGCGAGCTGCTTCAGAAAAGCAGGCTCCAGTTCCACCTCACTTCTCTTGCTAAAAGTTACTGCAAGTTTTAAGATAAAGGAACAACAAAGCAGAGAAGATCCTTTTTTTTGTGTTAGGAGATGAAAAACTGAAAAGTTTACCCAGAAGAGCTTAAGCACTTTCAGTTTTAACATTTGAACATCAGATCACCTCTAGGAACTAAATGGCAAAACTCCTTCAGCTTATCTGCCAGTTTGGCGCTTTGGGCAGGATCGTGACGTCTGCTTCCTCTGGATTTTCTGTTGCTCCACTTCTGTAGGCGAGAGTCTGAATCAGCAGATGGAAAAGATTTTTATGAAGTGGATCTGTGCAAACAGGCTGAGCAGAGCAGCTTGACTGAAAGAGAAAACAGAACTTCAAGCAGACTCCTTCTCCACTTTCCCACTCTCACACTGACATTGAAGCCGTTCAGAAGCTGGTTCTTTGGAAGCTTCCAGACTCAAGTTCATCTGTCAGAGAGCAGAGAGGTGAAGGTGGGGAAGCTCACTGCCTCAAAAACTTCATAATACTGACGTGTGCGACCTTATCTTAAAGCTGTGTTACCGTGTGATGAATAGCAGAACTCCCTGCCACTGGAGGGCAGAAAGCATCTCTGGCTGTTAGATCACCTGCTGAAGCAGTTTTGACCAACGTGAAGGGAGATGCTGGCTGATGCTGGCTCCGCTCAGGTTTGCCTGCTTTTCTTAGCTCTTCCTGAAGGCTGTTCTCTTAACTGTAGCCTCCTCCTGGCAGTGAAGGGCTGGTTTAAAAAGGCGTGAAATGGTGTACAGTCAGTCAGGAGGCTGCGAGATCCACACATTGGAGGGACTTTTTCTGAAGGAAACTCATCAAAATCTCTTTGTGAAAAACGGATTTAGGTTTGAGTTCATTTGAAAGCAGAAAAGTCCAAACCTGCAGATTTTTTTATGCAGAGTTTTTGGTGATAAGATAAGAAAAAGATAAAAAAAAAAGCAAAAAGTGCAGAAAGAGAATAAAAAACTATCAAAGAAAACTCAAACTGAATAGATTAAATAATCAATATGGTTTAAAAAAAAAGGATATCTAACCAAACCCTCTGTACTTTTCTGGATGTTTGGAGAGGTTATTTTCTTTGCAATAAAATGAAACACCAAAGTATTCTGCATTTTAGTGCAGCAACTTTGTTCCTCCCTTTATTTGTTATTTGACAACACGCTTAAAAGGCTACACTCCAGAAACACGTTGATTTACTTCAGTTGTACTTGATAACGTTTGTGCGCGCAGGCAAACCTTCCTCAAGGGGGCGCTCAAGCAAGACTCAACAACTTACACAACTGGGCAATGCAAAACAAGAAAAGAAAATCAGCAATCAGGAAATGGGAAACGGCTATTATAAGATGAAGGAAATGTTTTTAAAAACAGGTTCAGTGTTGACATTCTTGTTGTTCTGGAAACCAGAAGGAAAAAATCACACGGAGGGACAACAACTTCTGAAAAAAGACATGTCGGCTTATTTCCATTTATAACTTCATTTTCTTTTCTTTAATTCACAGTCTAAGATGATGTTTGTCCATCAAGTCAAGAGGGTTTCCATCCAAAACAGATTTTATGTCCTCAAATGAACTCCAGTCTTAGTGAAGTGGCTACAGGAGCAGAGAAAATGATCAGATTATTGATTATTTTATTTGTTTATTCATTTATTTGGTTTATTTATTATTATTATTATCATGATTCATGTTAATAATTACTGAGATTATTAATATTGAAAAATTCCAACTCTGTTTCTGTTGGGACCAGACTCACTGACTGTTGACCTGAAATAACTTTATTATCTTAGACTGAGATTACAAAGCTGAGAGGAAGATCCGCACAGAAACCTCCCAAACACATGGGGTCCTACAGAGAGGAAACGGTGCATCAGGAAGTTCCACGCGATAACCCTCTGCATGGCTTTGTGAGCAGCACCGTGTCAATGGCTGCAGCATGTCTTTAAGGTCAGCTGCAGACAAGACGATCACTCGGCTCCTGCATTTGCCTGCTGGTTTGAGACAAGAAAACATTACCTCTGAATTTTACTGTCTAATCCAATTCCTTTTGCTCTACCGTAGCTTGTTTTGCATTCTCTTGCTCACTTTTTGTTTCTCCCTGATGTTTTGAGTTCATTAAAAGGGTCTGACTTACCAGCCGTTTTACCTAATGTCATGTTGTGGAGGCACTCGTTGACCCCTGACCCTTACCCTCTTCCGCTGAAGTTTGATGCTGTTTTCTTTTAATTCTTTGAGCCCTCAAACTTGCCGTCCGTTGTTAATAGTCCATCGTAAGCACACCCCATCGCACCTTGTGTTATAATCGGTCGCATGCATATTTGAGCCTTTTCTAGCTGCAGCCCTTTCCATATGAGCTTGTTGTTTTGTCAGATTTAACCCAAGCTGCTGTGAGAAAACTTTGCACCCAGCCAGTGCCATGCTTTGTTGGGAAGAACTGATGCATTCAGTGAGCACAGTAATTATTTTGGGCGACGGCGAGCGAAGGAGCAAAGAGACGACTGGATTCTTGGCGGAGGCGAAGTGTCAACCTCTGTTTAGCAGCTCGGGCACAATATCTATCTGTCCGCCGGTTTCTTTCCATCAGCTCCATCTTTTTAAAATCCTCTCCTCCATCCCAGTTTGTCTCCGGCCCTCTTCCCAGTCTCTCACCACACACAGAGGACAATTTGGCTAATTGAACTTAATTGAACACATCATTAGCGACATTCCACAATCGGCTTTTATGTATCCCTGCTCTTCTCTGCTGCTGCCTGTAACCTCGGCGTACCCTTGGTCGCTCCAACAGACAGAAGAAACGTTCATTGTTGGTCCGGCTCTGGCAGCACAGTGAGCGGCTTGGGTTTGCCTCGCTGACCTCAACAAACGAGGGGAAAATGAACCAAAGCAGATGATAAGAAGACAAAACATCTGCCTGATATGAAAATAAACCACACTTAGCATCTTCCCCCTCTGGTTTCCTTTCAAATCCTTTTCTTCGGCAGCCCTCACATTCTCTACATCCTTTTCTCCATCCTTCTGCGGTGGCGCGTTGGTCGGGTGTTTGTGTCTCCGCAGTTGTAGGTTTGAACTTTTGGCTGTGCTTTGATGTTTGAGTGACAGCCAGCGATGCTTTCCATGTGGACACTTTAAAGTGAACAGTCAGAGCGTGTGGACCTACTCCACATGTGGATAAATACACCACTAAAACAACAGATTCGCAACGATTTCCTCTTCAGGTAGCGAGACGAACCTGAAGATGTTTATTATGTGGTGGTCAGGACCTAATGTTCACGTCTGCTGGTCCTCATCATTTGTTGGATGTTGAAACATTACAGCAGATTCTTATGGTTCAGACACAATATTCATCAAACAAAACCAAAACCCCTAACTGAACCTTCAAATGTTCTGTTCAGTCTTCCAATGATCAGGGTTCCAGTATATACCGGATCATTTTAAGGGCAAATGCAGGAGGATGTAGCTGTGGTGGTGGTGGCCTAGCGGTTAGAAAATTGGACCTTTGACTTGAAGGTTGGTGTTTGAAACTGGACTGCAGAGCATTCAAAAAGGCGTTAAAGGCGGGCTCTGGAACGCACTTTTAGCATATGGTGTTCACACTGGACGTCCTGCCACTTCCTGAAACAAGCATGTCCAGCACCTACAGTTGGAAGAGGCTTGGTGTGAGATGTCAAAGCGGTATGAATCTTGCTCGGGACTTTTTCTTGCACAGCTCTATTCCAATGTATGAAAGAATTCTGCACAAACTGCCATTAATGATGTATCCCTCAAAGTTTGGCACTTCCTTGAATTAAAAGGGACATCATCGTCTGTCACCACCAAATCTGAGTCCCTGATTAGTCAAGCCTGACTGGTTTTCAATGTACGATCTATGGACACGTGTTTAGTATGTAGAGCTCAGTTGTAGAAACTTTCATAGTGACGGGTGAGCACGAGAGTTTTGAACGTGGAAGCCTCAGACTTCTCATTAGAAGTGGCCTCTTGCATGTCCTTACTTGAAGGAGGTCAGGTTCTGAGGGACAGACAGGTTCCTGACAGCGTTTGGTCCATTCCCATCATTACAGTGCCTGTATTGGACCTGCTCTGTGGTCAGCTCCCAGAAACAGAACAGTGTGATTTTGAACAAGGCTCATTAAATAAAGATACGTTCACTGTCACTAAGATTCCCGACTCTGCTCAGGTGCAACAGAAGCAGATTGTCTCAGCATTATTGGGTTAAATTGTGATCAAACCTTAAGTTGTGCTCATATTTTGCCCCCTTAAACTGTCTTCCGGGTCTTATCCAGAGCTGGTTTCCACTCAAAGTCATCTTGGTATGGTTGGTGTGAAAATCCACACACTCTGGTGTGCACCAACAGAAAGAACTCTGGTCTCTGCTCACATGCAGATCACCTACATTTTTCTGTCCCTTTCTGTGATTGTGAAGGGGAACTTTTATCAGCATTCCTGCTCATTTCAGCAAATAACACGGACTGTCCCAAAAGAAAGACATTTGCTAGATTCTCCAAAAAACTACTGGAAATGCACATCAGGAAGGCATCTTGACAAATCATCCATCCATTCATTCTCAAAAAGTCTTTGGAGCTGATCTTTGAACCAGCAGCGAGTCATGGCGAAAGCTGCAGGGGGGTGGCGTTGTTGTGTCTGTACAGGTGAAGAGGGGGTGGGGTCAGGCTCCATCCTGAACTTAACAGTCCCAGCTGCGTGTCTAGATGCAGGTCTGAGAGAGACGTCCGCGTCGGCTCCCTCGCCGCAGGCCACCGCTGGTCTGGTTCTCTGGCAGGTATTGGGGAGTTCAGAAGGGTCAGAAACAAACCACTTCACAGGTGGGGGTCACCCAGAGAAGGTTAGTAAGGGGGAGGGAATTAGAGATGGCAGTGAGGTGTCTGACTCAGCTCTTAGTTATACTGAACTCCAGTGGAGGTCCCAGTGGGAAACGGGTGTCACTGCTGCGTGTGACACCAGAGGGCGATGCGACTGTTTAATGTTATTTCTTCAACAGGAAGTTGTTGCCCCCGCTGTCCTGATAAGAGTTTCCTGCACAGATCAAGGCGGGTGGCGGGGCATCGTCTCTGAAAAGGCAGTCCTGCAGCTTAACCCTGTGAAGTGTGTACGTGCACGCCTCAGCGGACACACGGCTTCAGACCGCTGGGCCTCCCTCAGAGGAACAGTGGGTTAATCTGGAGCTTCATCAGAAGGTCACTGAGCTTCAGCACGGAGCACACGTGCTTCCCAGTCTGAAACACTCCACGCCATTTGACAAACTAAAGACAGAAACATGCAGCTGTCAGAGCAGAAACAGGTCTGGACTTACTGAAAGAGCTTCCTTTCAGGAAACATCTCATGGATTTTGTTACAAAGGAGGAGAATGCTGTGGTCACATGACCCGGGCTTGTTGGTCATTTTTCTGTTCCGCGATCATCTCCGTTTTGATGTCAGTGAACCTCATCCTTTTAAAAAGGCCAAATCTGCTTGACAACGGCATTTCTAATTGTTGGACCATGGCCACCATTAATGGTCTATGGTCTCCGGTACCGCTCCACAGTCTGGGGCAATTGACAGCGGGCCGCAGAGAAAAAAACACAGCGTACTTTTTTTCTGTTTTACTTCTAATTTAATTCTGTAGGAAGTTTTCTTTTTAAAAACTGCAGGATTCTCTGCACCACATTCGACTCAGCCACATGTCCATCCATCCACTATTTTCTTAAAGCATATTTGGAACGTTTCTTTTCACAGAAGAGATCCGCTGAGGAAACAGAAGAAGAGCCGTTGGCTTCAGAATAAAATAAATCTGCATTTAACAGACAAAAACCTGGAGTCTTTACTCCAGATATGGATTTCTGGTGACCGTTGTTCCCACAGGCCAGAATAATAATGCAGGATATTCAGCAACTGGCTAATCCTATGAGGATGCTACAAATGTCAGGGACCACTGGTTTAGATCCTACAGGCTGATGATGAGATGCCACACCCACATTTTGGCACAACTTCAGTTCTGACTAGAAAGAAAGAGACAAAACAGCTCCATTATCTGGGACAGTAAATCCACACACAGAAGAGAATAGATGGAGTGGAGCCTAAGGGGTTTTTGCTGCTGTTGTCTGGCCTTTTAAAGGTCAAACCGGGCAGAACAGATGTGTTTAAGCCCTCCCCCTGCTGGTTCCACAGTGAATTGCACGGATCTGCATCATCTCTCATATTCAATTGAGCTTCAACGAGGAAGTGAAGGTGACCACAGACTGAAGCGGGATTCAGGACAGCCAAACTATGTTAATTTATTTCAGTTTCTTTTTATAAAAGAATTAGTTAATTGATTTTAAATTTGAAACAAAAAAAGTTTTATTCAGACGTCGCTTAGATTTTGTTGCTTCCTGCTGATGTGGTGTTTGTTCTGATGAAGGTTTGGGTTCAGGTTCGCAGTGATGAAGACTTCTTCACCTTAGAGAGGATGAACTTTGAAACCCAGAACCGGAGCTCAGAGCGGAGACTTTGGTCTGAAGGTTCGTTGCTGCAGAGATGAATGCGGTAAGCAAACGAGGCCTGAAAATGAAAACCACGCGGTTGTTGAAGAGCAAAGAACGGCAGCCGAGTTGGGGCCTAGGGGTGTTGGAACTGCTTTCTCGTGTTTGAAGCCGAGTTTCTCTGCTGGAATCATTTTACAGGCCACTTTTATTTATTGCTAACAGTCGACGCAGTTGACAGCACAGTTAACAGCACAAACTGACATGCTGCTGCAGCTCCAGCTGCAACCCCAAACTCCACTTCGCCTTCTCCTCCAGTTTTATTTTTCTCGCATTAGGTGTGAAAGCTGGCTGCTGCAGAGGTTCACGACACATCAATGCATCAGAAACCCGTGAAGCAGCTTCAAATGAACACAGACGTTGAGATTGGATTATTTTGCTTTAAATGAACTGCAGTTGGTTAGTGTGAAGACAGGTATGATGAAAGCTTTGTTTCGTCACACACATGGATCTGTTTAGGTCCAGGGGTATTAAGATCCCTCCAGCACAACATCATGTATAATAAGTAGTCCTCCTTTTGTTTTTCTTCTTATGTCCGTGTTCATATTCAAGTCAAAACACAGCAGCTTTCTGCCAAACACTGCAACAGAAATATGAAAAACAGGTCTTTTCATTTGTTTGACTAGAATCTGAAAGCGCTTTGTCCCAAGTACAAGTAAAACATCTCCGTATGGTTGGCAGAGATGAGTGGCATGCAGGTTTTTATTAGCTACTTGAATACCAGGAAACGCGGCCTGAGAATCGCAGCGCCTCTGAGTTCTGACCGTTTCAGGAAGACTATTGCACAGTTTTATTTTGAAATGCCTTCACTGAAGTCTGTTAAATTGTAGTTACACAAGTCCTGCAAAGAAACAGTGTTAGAGGATTAACTTCTGCTTTGGCTTTAGTATAGCGGGATGCCGTCTGACAACCTTGTGAATGTAGAAGTTTTTCAGTGCAACTGACACTGATTTTTGAAACCCAACCCTACTATTTGTGTCTGACACAGTCTAATTCTGTCACCAAAGAATGTGTGTGTTTGGTCAAATATTTACAGGGGTGGAGTAGCTATTTACTCTACAGCTAGAAGAAGAGAAGAGAAGAGAAGAGAAGAGAAGAGAAGTTTTTTAATCTCACAAAGTAGAAATTCACCCAAAATTAAAATTGCGGTTGTTAATGGGAAACAACCGCTAGAGGGAAACTGCTTGTTTGTAGGAAAATCATCTTTTTTGTGAAATCCCATATAGCCTAAGTTGCTCTACGTGTAAGTCACACCCCTGACCAATATATGCAAAAAAAATACAACTCATACTCCGAGAAATATGGTAGTCTATACTAAAAGTGAGACAGGACACCTGACTTTTCTTCTTATTTACCATCTATGTATTGTAACTTAAAATGTTCCGATATAGTCTGAAGAAGTTTTCAGTCAGCATACTTCCTACACTACACACATGTGGTCTAGAGTATATGTGCTATACTTCAGTATAAAATCAACTAAAACGTGTACTACTTTCTGTTAAGAGCATTGCCCCCTGACGTCTGCAGCAGACGGAGGATCTTCACTCGCCTTTTTTTTTGGCCTTTCATGGCTGCACGCGGTTCCTCTGAACCACTCTACGCTGCCATTTTTTGAACTTTTATGTAGGTTCTGTATGTGGTAAAGCCAACAGTTACGACTTCATCCTAACTTTTCGTAAGTCAGAGAGCATCCTGCAGAAACTGCTTGTGTGTTCATGCAGACGGATTCTCACGTTAGTCGTAAATGTTAGTCTGTTTCTCGACCCGAAAACTGTTTTCACTTTATCCACAGCTCATGTGAGAGCAGCTGGAGTTTTATTGAAACAAAGAGACTAACATCAGCTTCAAAAACAAGTCCCTTTGCATTACATTTGTTTTCAGTCACAGCAGGAAGTCAGAATGTGGAGCCAAAAACAGATTCATCTTCAGACACTGACTGTCTGCTTCAGCGGAGAGGTGCTAAGATGACCTCCATCCATGGATTTTTACACTCCAACATTTTGACCTTATTTTCTAAGCTTTCTAAGGTTGGTGGAGATTTTCATCTAACCTGCGTAGCTGTCACAGAAAATTCCTTGCTGATTAAATAGGATCCGTGATTCGAGCTTGATGGGACGTAGCATGAGGAAACATGGAAGCTGAATGCTTTCCTCCTGCCTGCAGTCAGTTCAGCTCTGTAAATATCAGCATGGAAAGATAAGATCCGATTTTTTCTGAGCCAACATCTTCCTCCCAGCGTCCTCACAAAGGTCAGCATGGATGTTCGCCAAGCTGAGGTTTGGGCCCTCTGACCAGAAACTTGTTTAACAGTGAAACATTCAAGGATTGATGTCCTCATATTTCTGTCGACTGTCTTAAAAACTGTCAGTTCATGATCTTTCAGCTGGCTGGGGGTAATCTGTAGCATCTGGGAAGTCTGTGCTGAATCTCCTCTCCAGTGTTGACTGGTTTGCGTTTAAACATCAGAACCGGACGTGTCTGCAGTTTTCTTCCCTCTGACTCATCTTCATTCCTTCATCTTTGATCCACCCAGAAACAGAAGTTTTCACAAAAACTTTGTGTTCAGACGAGATTCTCCTCCTTCCCATCCCGTTTCCTTTAACGTCTCCTCCTTTCTTAAAAGCTCACTGGAAACCTTTGCTCCCCTTTCTTTTGGCGCCTCAGCCTGACAGTAAATGCTGTTTACATCATCAATTTGATCGCTTTTATAAGAACCAAGCAGTTCTTTAGGGTCCAAACAGCTCAGAATAAAAAAACTCACGACTTGAGCTCAGATCTTTATTTTACCCTGCAGATGAACAGCCTGTTCTCGGAGACTCCGACTGAGTCTGCTCAGTTTTCCAAAGCCAAGGCTCAGACCTGCAGGATTTATCTGCTGCTGCAGGGGAAAGGAAAGTTTTTAGAACGTGTCAGTCAGAACAGATCGATGTTTCAGAGGGATTCAGCTCCGTCTCTGGGGCCATTTTTGGATTTTTCTTTGATTGAGACAGAGAAGGCAATCAAATCAGACCAACAGCAGCAAACACGGAGGCGTGAGTTTTCCAGGATCAAGAAGACTAAAGAAATGGACCCAGGCCAAACTCTGAAAAGCAAGGAGACGTCAGATCCGAGCTGGCACAAGGCCGACCGGAGGCAGCGCTCCGACAGGAAGTCACTGCTCACCCATCCCTCTCATCTGGTGCATTGTTACAACCCCTGACTTCCATGGTATCTCTGATTCAGGCTCCTGAAGACACAAATGTTGGAATGAAGGGGAGAGAAGCAGCTGTGCAAACTGTGAATCCCTGCAGAAGCTTTAATCTGCGCCTCTGAACAGCAGAAGAAACATTTAACAGTAACTTCCTCTCGTTTCCTGCAGACAGTGGGGCGTGCAGACATGAAGGGAGGGGGGGTTCAGGAAGCAGAAAACCTTCTCTTTTGGGATCCAGCAGTTCAGTCCCTCATCATCCCTCCTCCACCTCTGTGCTTCACAGCTGGTCTTCTTCAGATCCGGCCTTTCCTCTTTGGCCTGACGTGTTCATGAACTTTGTTCCCGAGGTCCTGATGCCTAACATGCAGGTTAAAAACTCCAGTCAGGCTGCACCTTCTGTGTCAGTCTTCCAGGAACATGCTGGCGGAGGCTTGCAGGGTCGGAGACTACAGTCGCACGCTGATTTATGCTCCTGGGAATGAAGACAGAAAACTGTTCAGACCGTTTTTCCATTCATTAATCTTTGATGACATCAAACTATTTGAAAAAGCTCATCTTTGTAACTCTCATCTAAAGGCTCCCAACTGGACAAACATCTGCTTTTCCTAAACCCCATGAAAGCAGTCAAAGTTCCTCAGTATTTCCCACGTATTTCAAGAATCTTCTTTTCATTTTGATTTAAATAATAGTGGTCAGTTTTAACAACCTTGTCTGAGCTGCTGCTTTTCTCTGAGTCTTGCCTACAGCGTCTCAGAAAGGAGACTTAAACTGCAGATTCACGTCAGCGCTTTCAGGCAGCTGGTCTGCAGAGGAACGCGCTCCAGCGACTGTTTGTGTGACCACAGATGAGCTGTGTCTGTGTCAGCATGTGCGTTTGTGAGTAAACAAGAGGAACAGAGGCTGATGGAGGAAGTGCTCACTCGTTCAAACAACCAAACCCAGATTTACAGGATCAATGATCAGGCTCCGCCTCCTCCTCAGGCCACTTCAGTGAAGCCTTTTGCTGCTTCAGATTTTGAAAGGTGTGTGCTCTGCATTCTGAGGTTTATGACGCTCTGAAATACCAACAGGAGCAAAAAGTAGACCTCTTAAGTCTAACCTTTGAGGTTCAGATAAGTTCAGGCGGTTTCAATGCCGAGAAGAACCAGGCTTATGCCAGAACGCATCAACATCCAAAACCACTGAATAATGAAGCAGTCGTGCATTTCCTGTGTGAGCTTGCAGGACTGAAGAGGATCTGATGAGATCTGTTCTGATCCAGCCCCGCTTTCGACAAACCTGGTTTGAGTGTCAGAACCTCTGCTTTAGTTCTCTGCTCTGACACCAGTTAAGAGGTGGATGGGATCTGGGAAGGATTGAGGCTGACAGTGGACCGTCCAGGTGTGTGCGTCAGAACCAAGCCGGACAGAAGCAGGAGCTCAGCCCAAACTCTGTACTCTGAAAGCTCATGCTTAGGCTCATTAAAAAGAATGGGTACGAGAAACCAATCAAATTAATTTAAATGAAACTTTATGAAACGTTGAACAAACTCCTTTAAAGCATGTTTGGTTTGTTCAGGCATAAACCACTGGTTAGGTTTTAGTGTAAGAATTCACGATCTCATCAATAGTTCAAACATCCACCCATTGAACCGCATGGTTGCTGGAGCCTATCCTAGCCGATTTAAAGTGAGGTGGGGTTCACCCTGAACAGATCACCTGTGTGTATGACAGGACACTCACATTCATACCTAGGGGCAATTCTGAGACCTTTTAAGATTGCTTTTGGAGAAAACCCCCACATGCACAAGGAAAACATGCAAACTCCACACAAATAGAACCCAGCTGGGATTTGAACCAGAGCCTTCTCCCTGTGAGACGAGGACTACTACACCATCGTACAACCCCAATTTAAGCTTTGCTCTGTTTAAATCACTAACAAAAGGAATTTGTTTTAGTCAAACCAAAATAGATTTTAAGGTGTTTTGGGTCAATGTCAAACAAATAGTCTAATTTATGAATAAACCTTAATATCTTTTTTTAACTGTCTAAGCTGGACATTTAATGATCATTTCAATATGCATTGATAGAACTTTACCAAGTATCTTTGTGCATTTTTAGTCAAATAAACAACAATTACATTTCCAATAGTTAGGATAATGGGATATTTTGGAATGTAGAATTGATATCTATAATCTTCATTAGATAAAATAAACTGTAGATCAATTAAAGTGTTAAGGCCTTCATTGTTTTAGTTAATTTGTCTAGAAATGTCGTTTTTACAGTGCGTCGCTTTTCGATTAAAAGCCTGGAAAAAGTATTGATAAAGTTTTGTGTAGTTTGATCGTTCATTCCATCACTCTTTAGAGCAGCAATGAGCAGAAGAAAGCCTATTTTCATCCCTGCGTGTATTTCAGTCCCCCCCGGTAAGGTTTACAAGCTGCTGGGATGTCGGGGGCTGAAGGCCGGCCTTTTAGAAATGAAGGAGAGTTGAGAAAGAAGAGCGATGAGCTGCAAGGAAAAGACTTGCAGACAAACTTGCAAACACAAATCTGGTTCCTCTGAGTTTAAACAAGCTGCCGGACTCCATGAACCCCCCCTCAGTTCTCCCTGACATGAAGTTAAACAAACCCCATCATCATCAGTGTTTGGATTGATTTTCCTCCAGGCGGCTCCTGCTCTCGCTTCCAGTGAGCTGCGTCTGCTGCCAATCTTCCTGCTCTTTGTCAGAACTGTTTTGTCCTCGCTGTTGTTTTCATGGAAAAATGCTCCCAGCTCCGAATCTGCGTCTGGACCATCTTCAACATTCCAGGCGGGACGTTCCATCCTGAGAGGAGGGCCGCCGACTGTATTTAGTTAAAATCTGAGCAGAAGTTCATGAGAAACATGAAAAGATGCTGTATGATGCTCTCCTGCCAAACCCTGGAATTTTCCTTTCCATGAGACGGGAACCTGTTTGGACACCAACAGGTGAGCCCAACATGGACCCAGTGCTCGGACAGACCTGAACTTTTCCTCCCATCACCGACTGCCAGGAAAACTTAGGAAACCTTCCTGTTTTTGTCCTGTTCCCATGTTTTCTTTCTAGTTTGTAGAATATCATCGTAATGAGAAAGAACTCAGTATTTTCTTCAAAGTCAAAAGTTTGGACGTTGCCTTCAAACTGTTGGGTTTGGTTCTAGCGTTGACAGAAGTTTTGAGTTCTGGACCTAACAGCAGCCCCTGTAGGATCCAGGTGGGGTTTTGCATTGTCATACGCTTAAACCCCCTGACCAAAGCCCTTGTCCAGTGTTGGGACGGTTTTTCATGGAGTCTTTGCTTTTGAAGGCGATTCCAGATTTTCATGTTTCATTACGTCCAGACTAGAGATGCAATAATTCATTTTCCCCATAATTTGGTCCAAACCTCGATCTTTGGGTTTGAGTTCGATATGTGATTTGTGTGTCACAAAACAACAACACAGAAAAAATCATTTTTCTAATTTGCTAATAGTCAAGTCAGAATGACGAAAAACCTTTCAGTTAGCTTAAACTAAGCTTGGTGTAATGTCATAAAACAATAAACCTGTTTGACACGTTTTAAAGTAAACAGTTCGCAGTAGGAATGCAACCATTTACTTTCACCAC
Organism: Adrianichthys oophorus; assembly: GCA_036245035.1. Lineage (NCBI taxonomy): Eukaryota > Metazoa > Chordata > Actinopteri > Beloniformes > Adrianichthyidae > Adrianichthys > Adrianichthys oophorus. The sequence continues at coordinate 46,202,267 of BSAI01000108.1, read as the reverse complement.
GGTTCAGATCAATGGTGGTGCAGCTGCTCCAGGAGAAGAAGACTTTTCTTCAAGCTCCTTGGTGAATAAAGAAGCAGCAAATTGCCGTGCCTTCAGTTAACACAGAGGAAGGAAGTCAACCAATTAGAAATCAGAAGAACCATTCTGATCTAGAGTTGATGATTTTAAATAAAAACGTCTCTTTTAATAAAACCTTCAAATTGAAGAGAAACTGGATTTTGAACTCATAATTGAATTTCGGTAACATCCCTGTCACTCACAATACTCAGAGGTTTCCATTGACTATAATCAATAATGGGCGAGTTGATCAAAAATAGAAGTCCTTTAAACTTCCTCCCGCTTTCACCTGTGAAAGAAAACGTTTTTTTTTTCTTTGCTGTCTGCAAACTTCTGGTTATTTACTGTTGAAGCAGAGGAAGACTTTGTTTTGTGGAGGATGTCTGTGGATTCTTCCCTCCATCGATGCCTCACTGGATCTCTGGACAAAACAAGCTGTTGACAAAACTGTCGTTACATGTAGCCCAGTTGTTTCATTCAGAGTGAACAACAAAAGCCTCCTGCAGGTCCAGCAGAGCAGCTTTACTTGTTTACCATGTAACCACAAATAATAGGCAAAAGTAAAACACTGAGAATGTTTCCTCACTGCAGTTGGATGTTTTATCACAAAATAATGAAATTGGCTTCTCTCAGAAAACAAAAGCTGCTGTCTTATCAACTTAAAGTCTACAGACATTTAAAAAAACAGTCCAACTCTTCCTTTAAATGCAGTCTTTCCTCAAAACCAAGCAGAACATAGTTATGCAGATAATCTGCAGATGAAAAGCTGAGTTTCCAAACGAAGACTCTCCGTGCTCCTGCAGCAGTTTGGATCAGGTTTGCTTCTCTGTGCAAGGATGAATGAACAGGGCTTTCATTTTTCACGCTCCCTGAGGAGATGAAGACGATGATGTAGGTGAGAAAATCGCCCCTGAACTGTCCCTTAAACGGCACTAATGGACCTTAGAGTGGCAGCCGCCTTCTCACACTTATTCACACCAGAGCACCGCCGTCGCTGACATTCACCAACACTCAGATCGTGACTTTGGTTTCTGCATGCACGCCCACGAGCGCGAGACACGACTGAGAGGAGGGACACGGGGAGGTTATGCAATGGAGGAGCTTGCCACGCAGCCTGAAGGTTCCTCTGCAATCATAACAGGCCCAAACAGGCATTTGTTTGGACAGTTCAGGCTGTGCTTAAGTTGGTGAGAAGAAAACCCAACACGTGTATGGATAAAAGCGCCTAAAGTCTTCTTTAAAAAGGCAAACACTGGTGAAAGAACCATGTCTGAGGCTGAGTTCAGTTCAGACTGGACACATTTGGTTTTCTTAAAGTGAACCAGTTTGTTTCCCTTGAAAATGTTCAGTCTGAATGCACCCAAGTGAACCCTGGTCCAGGACTGGGAACTGCTCTCGGACCCATCTTTTGAGGTGGTCTCGGTTCGTTTGCAATCAGACTGAGCTTCGGTTCAGTCTGAGGTTTCTCAGTCTGAAAACAATCCGCTCCTGGAGCTGAATAATTGGACCAAAACAGCCACCGTAGCCTGTTGTCACATGATGTAAACAGAGTAGGAATAACACAACGGATGAGCTGCGGTCAAATGTAAAGCAACGGTTGTCATGTTTTCAGACAGGAAAACGTGGGATAACTGGTTAGAATGTTTATTTTAAGTTACCTTGGTTCGAAACAGGAGAGTCCGCTTGACGGCAGTCTGGCAGCACAAATGACATGCAGGCAGCATAAAGTTTAACCCCCATTTTTGACTCAATGTTAATATCAGTATTGACAAAGGTTGGTTGTGAAATCATCATACAAGCTTCTTTAGGCATTGCAACAATAACAAAATCAATATTTTTAAATAAAATAAAAATATTAAGAAAACTTTTAGAAATATGTATTTTTGATAGTTTAATTTGCAGCTGCCTTCCACTCTGCTCTCATTTGCCATAATTTCAAAGGCTGAATCTGAATTCCGTCCTATCTCTACGGCTTCTCCCTACCCCTACATTAAGCCCTCCAAACGGAGAGATGGAAAAATAGTGTCTTCACATTTGGGCAGCACTGACAGGCATCAGTATTCACCGGTCATCTACGTTAGCGCGTAGCTGCCAGCACTCGGAAAATACATAACAACGATGGTTTTATGACTTTAAAAGTCAAGTCATTATTTACATTTAAATGTAAACTTTTGTGCTTCAGAGCACACCCACGTGAGGAAACGCATTTCTCCTCTGCGTCACAACGTGACAAGGCTCCCCCGACCGGCGGAAGGATACAGAACTCAACGTCACTTCAGTCTACCCGTAAAAAAGCAACTTCAGATACCCCTACAATTGGAGGAGTAGGGAGAAGCTGGAGGGGTAGGGTAAGAATTCTAATTCGGCAAAAGTCTTCTCTCTTCTGCAACCCCCCCAAATGTTCTCTGCATTCAGGTGAAGCTTTTCGCCCAAGTCTCTCTTTGTTTCTTTCAAAACATTTTCAATGTAAAAGCTGACAAAAGGTTGAACAACGAGTTTGAATGAAGCTCAGTAAAGGACATATGACTGAGGAGCTTTATCGGCAGAAGTCATTCCTGTAAAATGACAAATGGCTGGAAACTGGCTTTCACATTTTCACCTTCAGGAATAAAGATCTTTAAAACAACCGAAATGTTCTTGCTGAGAAACTAAATCTTTGAAGTACTTGTAAAAAAATTTTCTCCTCTCAGAAGCAAAGCTTTCTGTGAGAGGCTGTGTTTTCCTGTCTGACCTGCAGCTTTTGCCTGAACCAACACTTCATAGTCTGTCCACTTTCTTCTGTGGTGCAGAAGCAGCATTGTGGCTGTTTCCTGGTGGGAACCATTAACTGCCTATATTGTTGCTTAAGTCCTAAAGCTGCGACCGCCATGAGTCAGCAGGAGGTGTGTGACGGTAACATGATGGTGAGGCTGAGCTGTACCAGTTACTCTGTTGTTCATGTGTGGCTGATGCACACGATGCGTTCACTGTGTTGTAGGAAGAGACATGCCTCTGCATGTGCTGTAATGTCTGCTTTTGTTGGCTGTTGACGATCTAGTAAAGTGAAATTGCTTTTTTTTTTTTTTAACCAAATGGGGATCAAACTCCCAGCGAGTAACGTAATATGAGATATGGCTGAGATGAACCAGCACTTCAAGAGATGTCTCAACTGTCTGTTTCTTCACGCTTTCTTTTTGTGTTTCTCAGGTGAATCCCAGGGCACGGTCAACTTTGTCCTCTCCAAGGAAGGGGGTGACATGTCTCTGGTGGAACAGGCTAACGTCTGGCTCTTCCTCCGAATGGTCAAGACCAACCGCAGCCGAGCCAAAGTCACCATCCGCCTCTTTCAGCAGCGCAGACTCCCCAATGGACGATTGTCCCCGGCACAGGATGACATCCTGCTGGCCGAGAAGAAGGTGGATACCCGTCGCAGTGGCTGGCACACCTTTGCTGTGTCATCAGCGGTGCAGGTGCTGCTGGAGAGCTCAGAGGGCAGCACGCTGAGCCTCAGGGTCTCCTGCCCGCTCTGTGCGGATGCCGGCGCCACGCTTGTCCTTGTCTCTGGCAGCACGGAAACATTGCAGCGCAACAACCAACGGGAACAGTCCCACCGACCTTTCCTAATGGCGGTGGTCCGGCAGGGAGACGGCAGCGACTCGCGGCGGCGCAGGAAACGAGGTCTGGAGTGTGATGGGAAGGTACGCGTCTGCTGCAAGCGACAATTCTACGTCAACTTTAGAGACATCGGCTGGAATGACTGGATAATCGCACCATCGGGTTACCACGCCAACTACTGTGAGGGCGACTGCCCGTCCCATGTGGCGAGCTTCCCAGGGTCCTCTCTGTCCTTTCACTCCACCGTCATCAGCCACTACCGAATGCGGGGCTACAGCCCCTTCCAGAGTCTGAAATCGTGCTGCATACCCACCAAGCTACGAGCAATGTCCATGCTGTACTATGACGAGGAGCAAAGGATCATGAAGAAAGACATCCAAAACATGATTGTGGAGGAGTGCGGCTGCTCGTAGGCACCGAAACACAGGGGACCCAACGAAGTGGACTGGATAGAATTGGTGAGAGCACCTCTAAACCCGGTGTGGGAGGACAGGACAATGAGCTGGTGACTGTGGGACTCATTCTTTACCTCTCTCTGGGTCGCTCTCTGGGATACAATCTTGTTTCCAAACTCTTTCAGCAGAATTCCCAGAGAATCTCGATGGCACTTTCAAAAAAAAAAATTTTAAAAAATGAATATCTAATATATTTTTGTTACAAAAACAGAAATAGTGAGACTTATTTATGTGGCGAGACGTTCAAGCCGTCAGACTCTTGAGAGATGAGATGCCTGAAAAAAAGAGGACAAAAAAACCCTCTAAACTATGCAACGTGCTTCACGTATCGACTCTATTGTATTTTACCTTGTTTACTAAATGCTAAAAGAAGAAAGAACAATTTTGTATTATTTCTTTGAAAGTGTACATTTGTGGTGTGCGTGTGCTCGTTTGTATGTTCGTGTGTGTTGAGAGATACTTGAAAGAAACAAGTTGGCCCAGCTGCTGGAACCAAACACTTCTTTTTATGTTACCAAGGTAACCATGTTCATTTTATTATTATTATTACTAGTAAGTATGTTATTAATATTAATGTTATTATTGATATTATTTCTCTTTACAAAAACGTTACAAACGTTTCATTGTTTGCACTATAGCCTCACACCTTCAGAGAAAAGTCCGTAGAGTCAGAAAACCCTTCAGGACGGCCGGTGTCTCTGAGGACACGGAGGCTCCAGCGTGTCCCCCTGAGGATGGTCAGTTTGCAGGTTCAATTCCCCGGTTAGCCCGAGGTGGTTCATAGTTTTTAGTTAGGTAGAAGTGTCACAAAAAGAAAAGAAGGAAGGTAAACCCCATGACATGTGATTGGTGAACTATCAAACATCTGCGTCTGGCTAATTGTTTCCGCTTCACTAAACACCTTTAGAAACGTTTACGAAGAAATGGGACAACTTTTTGAAGCGACTGAATGAGAAAGCTACAGGTTTCACTTTAAATGTTTCCATTGTTTGTATAGATGTTAAAACGTATTTCTTAGGGGCTTTAATGCTGCTTTAACTTCTCCCAGTGTCAATGAGTAGAGTCCCAACTTAGCAAAAAAAAAAAAAAAAACTATTTTTTTGGATTATTTATATTTTTAAGTTGTCAAACTTCATACATCTAAAATGTTTTCTGTCGGTGAGAGTGTTTGGGTAGATCATTTAGGCTGTATTGGTATGTTTACCTTCATAATATATGTAGTCAAAAGACAAAACTGCCCACATTATCTAAAACAAAGGTATGTCCAGGAGTCTTTTGTTGACGGGAAAAGCTGGTTTGTTTAAATACTCATCAAAGAAAAATGATCAGCATCTGCTTTTTGCTCAAATTCAGCCTGAGTTTTTACAGCAGAGCTGAAGAGTGACTGAACAGTTCTCAAGTTTACTCTCATTACTTTACCCCCTGAGGACTGCACAAGCACAGCTGAAGATCTTCTTCTAACAGTACTTTTTCCTCAGATCTGTTGTAGTTGCAGCTGGATCTGCCTTCATCTTAGACACTACAGGAAAAAAAGCAAGAAAACAAACAAATATTTTACAGATCCATGTTGCTAAAATGAGGAAAATATGCAGACATCTCAACTTTAAAAGGACTTTCAAGTTTGCACTTCAGTTGTGACCAGGCATTTATTGTGAAATCTATCTGCACCAGTTGTGTGAAGAAGAAACACAACAACAGTGACTGGATGAGTCATCGTTGTTAAGTCGAAATTGACCAGATGAGAATTTTCATTTTGAAAGAAATAGGGCCATGAAAAACTCATAAGACATTTAATTCGGTGCATGACCTCAAACATACTGCTTTTAAAGTAAAACTTGACTGAAAATGTTGTCTTTCATCGCTTTAAAAAAAAAAAACTTCACCCAACAAGCCCAGTCTCTGATTGGACAGGTCCAATGATCGGGCCCCGCCCACCCAGGAAGTTTTTGGTACCAAACCCACAAGGAGCATCCCATTTAAACCAGAAAACAAGAATCCGATTATCGTTTCAGCTCAAACATAGTGACTGATTGAAAACATTGATTTACCAAATTAAGAGTTTTAATCACAACCTTTAAACACATTACAGTATTGATGATTAAAGTAGTAGTTTTTACAGGCTCCTGAAAATGAGAAAAATACAGATAAAACCTCTTACAATCTTACTTTTAGAGAAGAACGTTTTTGGAATAAGTAGGAGAGACCCCTGTATTTTTTTTCATTAAGAATCCGGACATCGGTTCAGCTCCATTCTCCTTGTAGGTGTGAAGAGGAGCAGCCACTCCTCCTGCTTCTAGAGCAAACTTGCAGGTTTAGTTTGCCTTTAGGACACCAAAGACACAAGTGCATCTGTGGAGCTCAGAGGACAAGTGACCGAAAAGAACTATGGTGCAGCATGGTGGAGTCTGAACATCCATGGTGTGAGAAATGTGGTGCAATGTGGGGAGATGAGTATTTTAGGTCCCAAACACTTTCAGAAAGACAAAACGGAATTATATTTTGTGCATTTTAGTTCTTCTCTAAAAGCCTTGTTTTTGTCATCTAGAGTTTATTTAGCTGTGATGCTTTTAGGAACTCCTCTTTCCACAAAGCTTTCCACTTTCAGTTAACCTACAAGAAAAGGGTTTCCTACTTTTGCATCTGAAGGAAAAAAAATCGAACAAAAACCCCATCAGTGTAATTGTGTGTTTGTGATATCAGTATTGTTGATTAGTTTGCCAAAAGTCAGAGTTTCTGTGGCCTTTCTGTTAAAAACATAGAACGTTTTTCTGTATTTAACTGGAGAATGGAGCCTTTCTTTCTGAACTTTGAGGATCAAAACATGTCCGTTCTAAAAATATTTTGTCATCAAAAGGTAAAAGTGTAAATACAATGAGTGGTCAGGTTTTTTTGTACTTTATCAAGACAAAATAATAATGAATATTATGATAACGAAACATTCTGACACTAAAAGAAGTGGACAAAGAATAAAAGTCTATGTTTGGTTCTGTATATATTGACATAAAGATTGCAGTATGTTGCTTTGCTCTGTTGTATGAAATAAATGTGCTTGTGCCATTTTTCTAATCTAATTTATTTTGCAGTATTATTTGCTTTTCATCTTTAAGTTCTTCACCATTAAAGTTTCCAGGATGTACACCGAGGGAATGTGTCCTCTTCTTTCATCTTCCGCACGCTGGCTGCTGAAATGCTTCAGCTATTAAACTTCATTTCTTTCTCTGTAAACACAGCCTGCCTCTCATAAATTACAGCTCAGCAGTTTGTCACCACGTTCTCTCATGCTAAAGCTCCAGCCGGGAGTTTGGCTTTGGATCCTTGTCAAATGTAAAACAATGTGAGACCATCTTTGCTAAACAAACTGATTTTAAATGAAAGCTGAGAAATGAAGGGACATTGAGAGTTTGTCGGAGAGACGCGGTAGGAATTAATTTCCTCTCAGGGAGGAAAAATGCAGATGAAATAAAGCCGTTTCACTCCAGAGGAACAGCGCAGAGGTTCCCTGAAGCTCTGCGGTTTCTCCTCTCCGCTCTGTTTAGCTTTCAGCTGCTAAAAGGCCGAGCCACCGCTCCAGCAGATTACAAACAAAGCTTTTTCTGAGGATGGAAACAATCTTAAGAAGGAAAATAATCACATGTGCACAGATCAAAGATGGGCTCCTAGAGGACTTGGTGGGAGCTGAACACCTGCAGCACATGGAACACTTTAAACAGATCTTCACTACTACCATGCAAAATGACACCCATCTGGAACAACCCAGACATCCTGACAAATAGAAAAATGTTGCACTTCCCTGCTTGGCAAGCAGTGGGCATAAGACTACTCGAGCACTTAATTACAGACGGAAGATTCATAACACACAAAGAACTACAAGAAAAACATGGAATAAATAAATTCTTGGAATATCAGCAACTTTCATTCATTTTCCAATCCGCTTCATCCCTTTCGGGGTCACGGGGTTGCCGGAGCCTAACCCGGCTACTCATGGGCGAAGGCAGGGTACACCCCTGGACTGGTCGCCAGTCTGTCGCAGGGGCCACAATCACACATCCATGCACACTCACATTCACACCTAGGGACAATTTAGAGTAACCAATTAACCTATGAAGCATGCTTTTGGACGGTGGGAGGAAGCCGGAGTACCCGGAGAAAACCCACGCATGCACGGGGAGAACATGCAAACTCCACACAGAAAGGTCCCCCAGCCAGGACTTGAACCAGGAACCTTCTTGCTGTGAGGCAGGAGCGCTAACCACTGCGCCACCGTGCAGCCCATATCAGCAACTTAAATCTGTAATTACTAAAACATTTAAATCCAGAGACAATGACTTAAAATTACCAGAACTAGTTACCTCTATGATTAATTTTTCATTGAATAAAACTCTCTCCAAAATATACAAACTCTTATGCAACTTAGATAACGAAGTCTCAATTCCAACAACAAAATGGGATGCAGACTTAGGCAGAAGTACAGACACAAGCTTCTGGTCAGAAATTTGTCTAAATACCTTTAAATTAACCAAAAGTCCAAACCTACAACTAATACAATTCAAAACTCTTCACAGAATTTACTATACTGGACAGAGGATGTTCAAGATGGGTCTCAAAAACTCAGACATTTGTGAGCATTGTGATAGTAATTTACCTGACAATTACATGCATGCTCTGTGGTTCTGTACACCTGTCCAGGCTCTCTGGCAACAGGTATGTGCTGATTTATCAGTCTGGCTTAAGGTTTCAATCACAGCCTCACCTTCACTTTGTGTGCTGGGTGACATGAGTGCCATCGACACAGAGGGAAGTTTAGCATCTATAATCTTCATAACTCTTTGTATAGCAAAAAGATAATTTTATTAAACTGGAAAAACAAGAAAAATATTAGTGTAAGTCATTACATGAATCTGCTATTGGATCATATCAGCTTGGAAAAAATGTCAACTAAGAGCTCAAATAACTTAAAAGGAATTCGGGCTCTCTGGTCTCCCATAGCTAACTCCATAACTTAGGGGGCGGGATTCCTGGGTGTCGCCGCGCCTTGACTGTCTGCCGGGGTCGGGGCCTACCTGGTGCCTGGTGGGGGCAGGGGGGCGCTGTTGGTCAGGGGGTCTGGTCCGGCGCCTGGGTGGGGCAAGCGCAGGGGCCGCATGGTCTCCCGGGCCTGGGTGTGGGGGGG
>BSAI01000108.1:46152547-46192891 GCA_036245035.1 Adrianichthys oophorus | reverse complement strand
GGGGGGTGGTCTTTTTGCGTGTGCTGGGGGGGCTTGTGCGGGGCCCTGGCCCTGGGGGGTCTGCCTGCGCTGGATGGGCGGCCCGGCTGCACCTGGGGGCTGGGGTCACTCCTTCTCCGGCCCTGGGACGAGGTGGGGCAACCCTCTTGGGGCCTGCGATTGCTCCAGGTAAAGCCTACCATTGCGTGGGGGGGAGCAAGCCAGGGGAGGGGATGTCTGTGGACAAGAGGGGGGAGTCCACTACCAGTACGGGACCCTAGGGGCTTCCTCGGGCCCGCTGGTACCTGACCAGGTAGCTACAGGGGCGGTGCTTGGGGGGGAGGGGCTGGGGCTTGCCCTGGGGGCTGGCCCCCTCTGGGCTCCTCTCTCTTTGTGTGGGGTGGGGGGTGTGGGGCCTGGGGGGTTACCTTTCGGGCGGTGGGGCCTCTGCCCTGGGGAGACTTGGGCCCAATGCTGGGGGGGGCGGGGGGACGGTTGTTTCATCATCGGGGGTCAGTTTGGTAGCTGTCCCCGACCTTCCCTCCTTCCTCATACGACCACTTATTAGGTTGGAAGGGGGGACGTGCTTGCGGAATACCTCGAGGGGCCATGGTCTCCGCACAGTTTCGCCCCCTTCTCTTGGTTTTAAATGCACTTTAGACACGTAGGATCCTGGGTGGGCGGTGCTAGGACATCACTGCCAGCAAGCAGGAGATGTGCTCTCAGTGCTCTACCCTCCAATTTTAACTGCACCGTAGACATTTAGGGCTCCTTGGTGAGAGGGCGATTGGACATCCCTGTAAGCAATCAGGAGATGTCCTCAGTGCCTTGCTCGCCAATTTTAACTGCACCCTTTATTACACACACCCATCAACCACAAGAAACACACCTCAACACACACACAAATACATTACACAAGGAAGGTGGGACTACTGATCTTCTGTCCCCTACCCCATCCCTGGTGGAGGGAACAGGGCCTTCAGCAGCGGTGGCCTTGTCTCCTGGGGGTCGGCCTCCTGGGCCCGGCGGCCCTCTCCCCACGCAGGGAGAGGGATCCCTTTGTCCTCTGGCAAGTCCATGAGCGGGGGATCATATTCCATCTGAGCCTGGAGGGTGTCTGTGTCCTTGTGGTGCGGGTTCTGGCCCTTACCCTCGGGTGCCGAGCCCCTTCTGGGTCACAACATTAGGAGAGCCTGGTCAGGCAATGTACACCTTCGGGGACCCCCACTTCTCTTGGTCATCCCTTTTCTAGATGGGGGTAGCTGACCCCCATCGTGCTCTCTTCTGGATCTCCGCAGCTGCCTGGAGCTTTGGAGCGGGTCTCCCGTGGGGGGCCCGGGCTCGTACCCGGGGCTGGGGTGGGGGGATGCCCATAACTCCTGGGTGGTGGTGGGCGGCTTGTCTGGGGTGGTGGGGCTCTCGGGGGTGGGTCCCCGTGCTGGGCCACCTGGCGCCGTGGGAGGGCTGCTCTCCTGGCTGGGCTGGGCCTTGCGCTCTGCGCTTCCGTACCTCACTGCGCTCGGGTGTTGGAGGCCCATGTGGCTGTCCTGCGGGCCCTGGTCTGGGTGCTTGGCCGGGCTGCCTGGCGGGTGGATCTCCTCCATTGACCCCACAGTATGGGTGCGGGGGCGGGCCCTGGTCGGCGCTGCCGCCTCGGCAGGTGTCTTGGTGTGGGAATGGCTGGGGGTTCTCCCTCCTCTTTTTGTGCATTCCTTCATCCACTTCAGCTTAACATAACATTCACCTGAGCACAGGCGTCGTCTCACCTTTACACCTTCGAATAGTGTGCGTGACAGAATGTAATGCTTTACATGTGTTGGTTGGTATGCACAAGTGTGCGTGTGAACTGGATGTGGACAAGTTTGCGAACACTCTTGGAGCCGGCAGGTATGTAACAGCTGAGTGTGTGGACAGGCCCCGCCCATTTTAGACCAACACTCACTATTGCAATGGGTATAAGCTCCAGCATTTTGTTGCCTGTGGATTAACAACTCTACCTTCCCTTCACAGTAGTCCTTCTCTAACTTCTATAATCCACCATCTCTCTTTCCCCCCTCCACCCCCCAACTCTCTCCTTTTCCCCCTTTCCTTTTCCGTCCGGTCCAACAAAAAAGACACAAAAAAAGAAAAAAAAATCAATATTAATAAAGTTTGGTTTAAATTACAAAAGGGGCTTATACCAACATACATTTTGTGTTCGCTATGATTTATAACCCCCGATTGTAAGAGTAAAATCTGTCTAATACAAGAGGCTCTCAGCTCATATCTGTTTGCTCAGCTGTTGGACAGGACAAGTTAAAAAAAAAAAAAAAACAGATCTGTGAGAAGGTCCTCTGATGGTTTACATGGAAATATGTTTGTTACAGTAACACTAATGTGACCAAGAAAGCCAAGATTTCCACATCACACTCTGACACCAGGAGGACAAAATTCTTAGCTGACCTCTGGAGGAAACAATTCCTCTGAGGCCTGAGGGCACAGCACTCATCTGCTGATCAGTTAGTAGGAAGTTCAGTTCTCAGCCTGAGGAGCTTAAAGACCCACCCCAATTAAAAGAGCGTTTTTAACATTCATTCATTCATTCATTCTCCAATCCGCTTTATCCCTTTCTGGGTCACGGGGTTGCCGGAGCCTAACCCGGTTACTCATGGGCGAAGGCAGGGTACACCCCTGGACTGGTCGCCAGTCTGTCGCAGGGGCCACAATCACACACCCATACACACTCACATTCACACCTACGGACAATTTAGAGTAACCAATTAACCTATGAAGCATGTTTTTGGACGGTGGGAGGAAGCCGGAGTACCCGGAGAAAACCCACGCATGCACGGGGAGAACATGCAAACTCCACACAGAAAGGTCCCCCAGCCAGGACTTGAACCGGGAACCTTCTTGCTGTGAGGCAGGAGCGCTAACCACTACGCCACCGTGCAGCCCCCGTTTTTAACATGTTGTAGCTTTTTTCTGATGATGGAGCACATAAATGAAGAAAATTAAGACTAAAAATGAATTTCTGAGTTTTTCTTCATTCAAATTGTGGTGAATCTGGAGCAGATGAAAAAAAAAAAAGACTGCTGCTGTGACGCAGCTGCTACAGTCAGCAACCCAAAGTCTCCCTACAGCGCTCCATTCTGATGCATCCACTTCCAGACAAACAGATCCTATTTTACTTTGGACTTATTTGCTATTACATTTCTTATCTCACTTTTTGACCAACTTCATACACATGGTCCTTACAGTTCTGAAGATTTTTATCATACTGGACTTTTCACACATGAGATAAACCAACGGGGTGTCATGATGACATCATTCAGAACATTCCTGCATGAAAACACCTGTGAGGAATGTTCCCTTTAGTTTGGTTTGGTTTGTTTTTTAGGTGCATGTATGTTCTGTGTTGTTGTTTTTTTTATTTGAAATCACAGCAGGTTTAAAGTGCTGGTCTCAGTTACAGAATCATTTCTAACTATATTCCAGTTCAACTCAGACATCTCATCTGCTTTGCCATCATTTTTTTCCCCGTCTAATTGCTCAAAGTTGATTCATGTTGTCTTTTTTTTCACCTGGTCTCCTGCTCTTTGGCTTCTCTTTTTTCGACGTTTCTGGGGGTCATCCAATGATCCAGCATGGGAATAATAGCGTACATGGCTCTACATGAAGTGTGGTGGAAAAGGTTTGCAGGCCACTATGTTTCTGACAGAATGTTGCCAGAAACATTCAGTAAATAATCTTTTCTTTTCTCAGACACTCACTAATTGGAAGATTCCTGTTGCACTGGACAAGAACATGATATCTAGAACAAGATGTCATCCAGAAGAACTGTAAACGTCAACATTGTCACTAACAGAGGATGTCATAGCTCGCTGCTCCGTCATCCTGATTGCCACAAGACCAAATTCTAGGACCAAAATCAAGGACAAAAACAGCCTGTGATAGATGAAATCCACGAGGTAGACATCCAAGATAGTTTTTCAGTTGTTATAAATGATTTGCGGCAGAGCACTTCACACTTTACAGACTTTTCTCAAACAGCCGTGATTATTGTCACACTTTTCTCTTTTTTAACTTTCAAAGTTCAATCCGTCTTAGAAAAATACATCCAGTATTTCTGAATGAAGACAAATACCTGATCACAATGGTGGATTTATGAAAAGAGGCACGGCACTAAGGAGATTGTTTTTCAAGGTCTACAGCCAATCAGAGCAAATGACCACAAAACACTGTAAAAAAAATAAAAATGGAACAAAAAAAAAATATCAAACAGCGAGACAATGCAAGGGGAGTCCTGATATAGCAGGAGACCACTGTTTTTTTAGTTTGGCACAAACATGTTTGGCGTGAAGGCAGAAACCATACAAGACATGAAAATGAAGAAGGTTTGGAAAATTTTCAGAGGTATTAAACATAGTCACCTTCCTGTAGCATAACACATCATTTCTATGCTGATGATACTCAGCCAAATCTGAGCTTGGTGAACCTGGGCTATGAATATATCAGGTAGAAACAAACTAAATCGTTTCTTTTTTTACACTGCAAAAGTGTACGATCTTTTATTGAATTATTATTCATATTATTATGTATTAAAGAATGAAAACAAAGATCTGCTTGCAGTTAAAGATTTATGTTACACTAGCAAGCTGAACAAAAACAAAGACACGGTACGGAGGAGATTGATTGACAGTGGATCACAACTAATCAGGACGCAGAACAAAGTGCATTGTTAAAAAAACTAACAAAGAAGAAATTGCACAAAAAAAATTTAGCAAAACAGTTAGACCGTGCAAGATTAACTGCGATATAGCAAGGAAACAATCTGACTTAAATCCAGACATCATAAATCTGTTTAGAGCTATCTATCTGAATTTTTCTAGTCTGGGAATCCAAACTGAAGCAAATAAAAAACATAAAGTCTGCACTCAACGTAGACCAGCAAAACAGAACAACGGAATTTCCTGGTGTCAGGTTTTGTTGATGCTGTTTTTTTTTTTTCAATGTAAAGGCTCAGAAATCAAGGAGATATCTTGCTCTTTGGCCGGGCGAATCCTCTCAAAAGTTTTACCTTTTACGTGGCATCACCATGTGTGGGTCAAATTAAAACTTTACACTCTGCAACGTCTGTTTTCCACAGAAAGACCCACTAATGACTCAGAGCTGCAGTGCAAAGCCAGCGCAGACTGCCAGCTGTGTTGGGTCAGGATCTGCCTTTAAGAGCTTTCTGGCTTTGGTAGCAAGAAGACGGCAGGAAAGGCCATCAAACGGCAGCAGAACACGGTGTGTGACGTCAGGAGGAAACCAAGACAGGGCTGCTTTGGTTCTGAAGGCCAGCTCAGACTTTTTTAGAGCCAAACCTCCTCAGTAGGTAAATTACTAAATCTCCAGAGGGTGGTGGGGGTGCAGTTTTAATGGTTATTAGGTGTTTGTGTTGGTATGGAAATGTTGTTTGACAGAAGCAGTTCATTCAAGGCCTGCTATGACCTCAGTGGAGGCGGGGCTCGCTGCCAGCAAGGCGACCATCATGGGCAACAACTTTTAACCGCTCTCAGGAGGTGACGTGTCTTTGGAAGCTCTGCCAGAATCTTTATAATAAAACCACACAAAAAGACAAAGTGGGAATTAAGCTCCTGTGAGTTGTTTTTAAGATACTTTTTCTGTGTCAGCTCAAACTTAACATCCAAAAACGCATTTCATGCTGGTTTGCCCCTAAAATCAAACCGCCTAAATACCTGACCCAATATCTTTTTAGATTTGGAGTAATTACAGATAGTTTCTTTTCTAGAGATATCATGTCAGGTTTCTGCCATCACTGTGTGAACGTGTGAATGTGACTGGGGCTGTAAAGTGCTTCGATCTTCAAGGAAGGTAGAAAAGTGCTTTTGAATTATGCGCCATTTGTTTTGCAATGAACACGTAGTGTATTTGACTCGTTATCTAGTCTTACACACCAACTGAGGCTCATCTTAAGCTCTGGTGCACTTTAAAAGCTCTAATTAATTCTTCAAAAGCAACATTATGCCTGATAATCCGTCGCACTTTATACAGAGATTAACTTTGGTTGTGCTTAATGATGTTAATGTGATTTTGAGAGGTACACGGTGCTTTGTCAAAAGTCTGCTTTTTTACGAGTTACAAGCATGGTTTGGTGCAACTGTATGTATAATGTCAAAGTTAACGCACACCTTTAATTCAAAAAAATTGAATGCGTTAACATTCAGTAATGCCAATTAGTTACACGTCGGAAGTGACCGTCTTCGGCATGAAAGCGAAGAGGATTTTTGATATAGAGCTTGACATTCACAGCCAGTGCTAATCAAAACATAATAAAATGTTCTCATCATTTCAATAAATCCTGAAATGTTCATCTGTTGTTTTCTGCATTTTGTGATCAAGTTTTATACAAAATGAACCCATTAACCATCATCGTTCTGTCTGCGATGGAATAAACACCGGTCTCCAATAAACGACGGGTCAGCCAACATTTTTATACGGTACATTTAGGTTTACATTTTTCCATTGAAATAATTAAAAACTTGGGGATCATTCCTCCTTAATCATAATTATTTTTTTATGAGTGACAATAAAAAGGGATATTCATCATATTTTAATATTGGAAGATCATCAACCTAAATTTCAGAAAATATAGTATTATTTATACATTTACAACAAATGATATGGTGATAATATGCACATACGGATATGCGTACATTTTGTGAATAACAATTTATTAGCATGTCTAAGTAAAGTACATAATGCTTAATTTTCAAATTTCAGTCGAAACTCAAGATGGCTGAATGAGTTGGGTGTGCGAATATACCACTTGACAAAACACAGTTAATTTAAAGAACTGCATGAGTAGTGTAAAGAACATTATGTAATATCTTTTTGTACGAATTTAAGCAAGAAAATGAAATTGGAAAAATGCAGCTGAAAAAACATAATAAAATGCCGATGATGTTGCAAATGCAAATGATCTTGACAATAAAAAAAACAAAAGAACATCTGTGTATTATTTCATTAAAATTCAATCAAAATACTTAACAAACCAAACATTTTTAATAACATAAAAACATGTTTTATTTACCAACAGCAATAATTTCATTTAAGCACATCAGGTCTGGAAATAAATGCTGAGGGCTAGGGAGGAACTTCAGAAGTCCTCAAAGAACTCTCACTGTTTCGATCAGAAATGCAAATAATTTTGCTGAACAAAAAAAGATGTTACTGAACTTAAACAGAAGTTTGACAAGTTGGAAAAAAGAGTTGACCACACAGAGGAAAGAATTGCTCACAGCGAGGACCGGGTCCTTGACTTTACCAAAGTGCTTTTTGAATGAATGCGCAAACAGAAGCAACTTCAGGATAAATGCAAGGACATGTAGAGTCAGGCGAGACAACTTAAGGATTTGTGCGATGCCGGAGAAAACGGAAGGGAATGACATGGTGGGATTCATTGAAAAACTGATTTGTGAACAATTATACATATGGGAGAAGATCTACACAGAAGGAACGCACCGCGCAACAGGGATCTCCTCAAAACCAAAGGGATATACAAGATCAATTATTGTAAGGTTTTAGAGTCACAAGGAGAAACAAAGAGTGCTCCATGCTGTGTGGGCTCAAAAGATTGTTAAAATCAATAGTTAGAGGATTTATGTCGACAAGGATTTCACAAGAGAAGTGTATAATGAACGCGCAAAGTACAGAAAGGCAAGAAAACAAGTGCAGAAACGTAAAGTTAAATCACGCATTGTTTCCAGCTAAATTAGAATTGTTCCTGCAAGATGAAAAGTTTAAGATTTTTGACTGTCCTCTGGAAGCAGCAGAATGATTAAAGGAGTTTGGTGTGACAATGGAAGCCCCCAAGAAAGAGCTGGACTGGGAGACAGCCCTCCGCGCCGCAGGCTGGGCAGGAACAAACATGCTCCCGTTGGAAATATGGTATCTACTGTTGACACTCTCCGTTCTTCTCTGGAAGCCAGCGAAAAGTGTCAGTGAAATAATTTGAGGTATGTCGACACTGACACAGTTATAGCCTAGTGCCAGAAGGAAACTCCAAAATTTAGGAGTGTTATGACGTTGTTGACAGAGCTGTCTACAGAGGGAATAACAGAGTCAGTTTTATGATTTTGAACATAATTTGGACTCAGAAACTAACCTGTATCAACTTGTTAATGATACTTGCAAGTATTATACAGATGATGACTTTGATGTGGACAAAACATTCTCTCTAATTCCTTTTAAGAGATTTTAAGTTGCACCCTTAAGTGAAATCTGGTTGACAAAAGAAAATGGAAATGTATTTAGATGGTTGTGACTTGTTTTATGTAACTAGGGTAAATAAAAAGGGAGGAGGAGTTGCATTATTTGTTCCTATAAATCTGAAATGCAAAATGGTGGAATGCACGTTTACTGCAATCTATGATTTGTTAGAATGTATAACCATGGAAATAGAAGTGGAAAAACAAAAAAAATATTAAAGTTTCTTGCTGATATAGAATTCCAGGATCCAGTGTCAATATATTTACAAATAAATTGGAAGAAATCTTATTGGGTTTGAACGATAATAAAATGAACTTAATTTGTGGAGACTTTAACCTGAACCTTTTAAATGTGTGAATTTGTGAAAACAGCTCCAATTTTCTTGATCTTATGTAAAGGAATGTGTCCAGTAATCACTAAGCCTAGCAGAATTACTTCTGATTCTACCACTTTGATAGACAATATTTTCACTAATGTTGGTCACTTTTTTTAGACTTGTCCTGTCCAACAGATGAGCAAACACATATGAGCTGAGAGCTTCTTGTGTTAGACAGATTTTACTGTTACAATCGGGGGTTATTATTCTTCGGACACAAAAGGTGTATATTTGTATAAACCCCTTTTGTAAATTGAACTAAACTTTATTTATATATTGATTATGCTTGTATCCTTTTATGTTGGACCAAATGGAAAAGTAGAAGGGGGAAGAAGAAACAGGGAAAATATTTTTGTTTTGTTTTAAATGAAGGAAATAGTAGAAGAAATTATTACCTTAAAGCACCTAAAGCAAAAACTACACTGAAACAAATGTCTATTTCCTTTGCTGGGGGCAAAAAATTGAATTTGTTGGACAATGAACTGAAAAAGTGTATATTGCTTGCTTTAGGTTTAAGTGTAAACACCAAATAATTGATTTATATGCAGCATGATGTAAAAATAGTGATATGGGCCAGGTTGTTGATTATTTGAAAAATAAGAATGGGGTAGGGATAAACAAGACCTGGTCTTCATCGTACTCCTTTATGTAGATTGGTTGCACTGTACATTCTATCTAAAAGAAAAAATAAAAAGAAATAAATTTAGAAAATGCTGTTTTTGATTGAGAAAGAAATTAATATTTTAATAGGCATGTTGTTAAACATTTATTAAACTGGTGACTTCAGAATTTAAAAAAAAATCATCTCTATGAGAGTAAAACTGAGCTAATAAGGCAACAAAGATAGATGGCTGTTGTGTAGTTAATGGTGCTGTATGAATAAAACTAGCTTTTTCAAAGGAGAACCCAGAGGTACAAATACAAAAAGGGACGAAATATTTGGTTTGAAGCACCAGAAATCCTGCTGAGTTCCAGTAACAGACAGCTTTAAAGGAGTTACTCAGAGGCCATCAAAGAGCCTAGAACTTCAGCCGCAAACGTTTGATTCTGACTGTCCTATAAGACCAAAAATAGCTCCAAAGTTACGGGCAGACACTGGTCTTGCTGAAAAAGAGTCCACTGGGTGGGGAGGGTCACATGTGCTCCTGTAATGAAAGCTTTCTGGGTAATTTAACACGGATGTTTTTCTTGAGGAATTACAGTTACGGACGATTTGTCGTGGAATAAAATCACTGAGGTCAATTATCACAAATGGGTGCGTTTTCCCTGTGAAGACAAGGCTGGTGGGGGTTATCTCCAAGCTGTGGGGCTGTGACGGCAGAGTCTTTTCCCTCCGGGTTCCACAGACACTGAGAAAATGTTGCAGCTGACAGCAAAACTAGGAGTGCTTCAGGTTGAGTTCTAGCTATGTGGGCTTTCTGCAAATTTACTGAGCTGCCTGTAAAAAAAAAACTTTTTTTTAGGAAATTCTTCTGCTTTTAATTTGGAGTCTTAAGTGAGCACGTCCACGTGAGCAAGAATCAAGAGAAGAAATGTAGTAACTTCCAAACCACTTTGACCTCTTACATCATGTAATGGGAAAATGGGAAGCAGGCAAGAAAAAGGGTTTAACTCCCCAAAAACACTGAAACTTTGCACTATCTTTGGTTCTACAAGGATCAGAGAAAAGAATGAAGCAGCTAAATCTGTATGAAAAAAATTAAAGCTGAGCACATCAACGAGGCACGTCATGGTTCGGTTCTCAGACACCTTCAGTTTTACTTCCCCCTGAAAAGTTGCTGACTCAACAGTCTGCTAAGTTGTGCAGGACCACCATGATTCACAAGCTGGAAGTCCTCTGCAATCAGTTTTAATCACAACATAAAACATAAAAGGGCTAAAATTGCCTTTCTCCCAGCCACAAAGAGCCATAAAGGCCAACAGGAACGCTGCGTTGGGTCAGCTGGATGGTTTCTGAGGTCGTGGGTTTGGCTCGGAGGAGGCTGAAGCTTCGCAACCTCCATCTGATTTACAGCTTTTCCTGAGAAACACTTTCTGTGTTTAAAGGCTCTTCTGAGAGTAAAATGAGACTTCTATGCTGGGCTCTTATCTAGTGAGGGTTTACTTCAGTGTCTGTGTTTACATTCAGTTTCAGGAGGGAGGCAAAACCACAGACCAAAAAAAAGTCCAAAACACCTGATCCAGGTATGAAAAACAGATGGCACGGAGTTTCTCCCATCAGAGACTCTTTTGCTAACTAAACTGTAGCTGTAGGAGAAGTTTCAGTCTTAGCTTGTTGAAGCTTATAGTAGATTATGAAGGAGTATTTCATAAACGATACAGTAAAAGTGAAGCTTAGGCTGAGGATGGTTTACCTCACTTAAAGGTATGTTGGATTATCAACTGATCAATCAATTGATGCCATCATCAAATACAGCATTACTTTGAACCAATAGCTACAGTAAGTAGCCTGCCAATCACAATCATTTTCCAGCCTTTTAACAGCAAGAAGGTTCCCGGTTCAAGTCCTGGCTGGCTCCCTGCGACAGACTGGCGACCAGTCCAGGGGTGTACCCTGCCTTCGCCCATGAGTAGCAGGGTTAGGCTGCGGCAACCCCGTGACCCCGAAAGGGATAAAGCGGTTTGGAAGATGAAAGAATGAATGTCTCTCTGCATTCCAGATGGTTTGTTGACCCTACTCCACCATGTTCTCCATGATGATGCTTTGGAATGGTCTGGCCTATAACCACCCTTAGTGTCTTGGCTCTGGGGTTTACTTCTCCATGGTCTAAGTTCATCCCAACCACATCATCAACTAACAGCCTAACCGCTAAAGATTAAGGACTTGTTTCATGCACATATTTCTTTAACACAATTGAATCAGAACTGATATTCCTATTATCTACCTATTGAAATGGTTTTAGTCAGAAACATGCTTGTTTATGCTTTATAAAACTAAAATAAAATACCATTTCATTTTTCATTTCAGTTTTTGGCCATCAGGAGAAAAATATTTTCCCTCCATCTTTTCCTCACATGTCTAAATAGTAAAATAGTGTAAAACCTTTCTACTGTCTTCAAAGGCCTGGAGTGCTTTGCGTTTCCTTTCACCCATTAACACACTCATACACTGATGGCAACAGAGCTGACATGTGAGGCGCTCCTCAGACCCTAAACGCAAGTGGGTTTAGGCTTAGGCTACAGAAAAGATGTCAGAGTCTCAACTTTTGCAGAACATATTTAAGAGATCTGAGCCTCATAGTCACAGGAGAAACTTTCATATACAAAAACTGAAACAGTGACACTTCAAGTGACCATTATGAACCAACAAAGAAGAAACGTTCACAGTTCTTCTTCCTGTTTGCTCTTATTGAACAGAAACATAAATAAACTGGGTTTCAATTAATCAAAATTAACTTGAAAAAAACATTTAAAATACATTGTTAAAATATTTCTGATCAAAGTTAGTATAAACTGACTCAATTCAGAAACAACCCACCTAGTGGTTAACTGGTTAATTGACCTGGCTCAAGTTTTTTAGGCTTTCCTTATATGCATTTTTTGTACGCCAAGTACAAAAAGTACGTACGTTTTTTTGTAAGTCCTCAAACAACTTTAATCCCTTAACACTGGAGATGTTGGTGGTGACATTTAAATTATAGAGGTGTGGCAATTCATTTTAACAACAATTCCATCCATATCATAATTTCTGGTTGCTGATACGATTCAATTTGAACGATCTGACTGGATCCGATTCACTGACCTAAAATGAATCCAGGACATCTTTAGCCAAAACTTGAACCAGTGTGACTCAGAAATAAATAACTGGTACCGAACAGTGCAGGAGAGTTTTCCAGATTCCTTGTATTTCTTGTAAGATAGTCAAGCAGGGACGTCAAAACTAGCTGGCCCGCTGCAAAAATGTGATGCCTTTGAGTGAAGCAGTCTCTGCATACTATTTGACCACTGGTCGCAGCCATTTTTGTTTAAGCGCACACCAAAAGGCCTTTGCAAGTGCATCTGTGATTGGTCGATATGTAAGCAAGGCTGCAAGCGTCCTTGATATCAGCCATCAGCTAGAGTGAATTTTTGAAAAGGTTTTCATTAAATTGTTTTGCTAAATGAATCAGATGGACTTATATTTCTTCAGTCAGTAATCAATGAAGTTGATTAATTATTAGACACATATTAAATATCACACGCTTTTTGACATACTGTTACTCTTTGACAGTTTACGTTGTACGCTGTAAGCTGTTTTTCATCTTGACTTTGCACCAATATGAAACACATTACTAACATAAAGTGTGCATATCAACACAAGGCTGCTCTTTACTGCGCCTGAATCCACCGGAATTACATAA
This sequence comes from Adrianichthys oophorus, assembly GCA_036245035.1. Classification (NCBI taxonomy): domain Eukaryota; kingdom Metazoa; phylum Chordata; class Actinopteri; order Beloniformes; family Adrianichthyidae; genus Adrianichthys; species Adrianichthys oophorus. Next base: position 46,179,940 of record BSAI01000108.1, on the reverse strand, counting down.
TTGCGTCACCGGTTGAAGAGTTACGGTAACCAAATCGCAGCTTTGTTTACATGTGCAAATTGTCTTTGATTAGATCAAAGACCTAATCAGAATACAAGTGTGTACATGGACCCTGAAAACATTTATCCGATTATAACAAGCGTTTACATGCGGCAAACTTTTGATCAGGAAAAAACATTTTGACATGTGCAGAACTGTCTAAAATACCAGTAACGGTCGTAGAAGAAGACAAAGCGAGTTCCATGGTAAACAAACAAAGCTGCGGCATTGAGCGAGATGGTCTTCTAAGCATGCTTTTAATAGTTTTACTAATTTTTTTATTAGAAGTGAATGTTCACATATTATTTTTTAAATCCGTGCAGTCAGTGCTTTATTCTTGGCCGCGTAGACCTGGAAAAAGGGTTAGGGTTTGGTTATTACATACCAACAACAACAACATTTAGCCTCGGATGCACTTAAAATCCATGTGGGCAATGCCGCAGCGTGCATCTTAGCCACATGTAGATACAGTACGTGAGAACGAAATCAGCCCTTATTTTGTCTAGACAGGATTGGAAACACAAATTCACATGATTGTTTGCACGGTTTCTCAGGATTGCACAGAGTGGCATGCCGCATTCAAAAGCCGCCTCCATCAGCTCACAAACCGGGAGGCTTGATTCACCAGAGTCCGGCAGCTCACTCATGCTGAGCAGCCGAACTGACTGCGGTCCGAAGTCTCCTCTGGAACGCACACTGCAATAAAGAACCCTCCCCTGCTCACAGACATGAAGCTTCGAGTCAGGTTCACCTGCATGGAGCAGCCGGTCGGTTCTGTTTGCGCTCCAAAGCCTCCTCTGGACAGGCCCACCGTCAATGTATAACGTAGAAGCCAGCGCAGTAATGAATCAGAAAAAATTGTTTACATGCACCACGATGGGATCAACAATCGGCATAAAGCATCTATCTCCATTGGAAATTATTTTTGATCTGAATGATCGGGCCAGAGTTTTCCGAATGGCATTTTTACATTACACATTTTTATTCAAATCAGACTTTTATTCCGGTTACTATTGTCAACACTGGAGCCAAAGCTTTGGTGTAAAAGGGTCAAAAAATGCCTCTTGGCCTCCCTGTGCTACCTTAACCATCTCCTTCTGAAGCACTTTTCTTGAGCGTGCTAACTAGCCACAATTCAACTTCCCACATGCACACAAATGGCTCTGTGTACAACAATCGGCCTTGAAACTGCTGCTGAACTTTGAGATGTCAGTGTGGACAATTCCATCAACGCTGAACCTAAATCCCTTCAGCTGCAGCTCAGCGTCACGGCAGGAAATCTGAGCCTGCATAGAAATTACATCCTGAACTCCTGATGAGAAAATCCATCCTCAACTTCTTACTTACGTCACAAGTGATTTAAAAAACAGATTAAACTGTTTCTGTCTGCAGAAGCAGACAATTATCTCTGAGAGGTTTCATCCGTTTCTCACAAAAAAAGTCACTTCCACACGCATTGTGATTCCAAACAGCTGCAGTAATTTTTCATGAGTCCAAATTCAGAAGGTTGCAGTTAAAAACCAGCCAAAAGTCCCTGCAGTAGATGAGTGTATATGTCACCTGGTTATAAATGACACCAACAGAAAAAAACCTTTTGAACTTTTGAAAAGCGCTGTTTGTCTGGAGAGCTTCTGTCTTCATCTGAAAACTTTTACTTTGAAAAAATACTTCAGTGTGTTATTTGCAGATGTTTTTTTCTTTTATTTAAAACACATCCATGGGTTTCCGTTGATCCATTTTCACATTACATCTCACAGTTGTACTTTCAACATGAACCCTTTTTGTCCACATGAGGTTCATCATCATCATCACCTATCCTCTGCAAAAACAAACATCCACCTCATAAAGTCCACCACTGTGATACAGCTGTAGATTTTGAACTCAAAGGCACAAACTGAACTGCAGCATTACTTTCTGAAGGATCAAAAATAACACCTTCAATTTACTTTTAGATTGTTATGATTTTTTTAATATCACAGTCCCATTCACCCATAAACACACACATTCACACACTGATCGAATCAAACTTTATAACAAAGCGCTTCTCATACTTTCACATCTTGAAGCCCTTTACAATTAAAAACAAAAACAATAAATAAATAAACAATAAAAAAGATAGAAACCCAATCCACCCTTGATCCACCCCCTCCCTCCATTAACACACACAAGCAATGAATACTTCAATAATCCTAAAAGTAAATTCTAAACTAATTCTAAAAGACCCTTAAGGCTTGGCTCTGCTGTGAGGAAACAGTATTTTGGGAATCTCTTTATCCCAAGAGCCATAGGAACATCACCACAGTACCCACCCAGACTGGGACAGCAATGGGGTCCACTCCACAGCCGTGAGTAACAACAACGACCCCAGACAGAACTGGCAACCCCTGGCACAAAGGATCCCCAAAAGGAAACGCTGGGATATAAAATTTTAAAAGGAAGATGTTTCAAATGATTGAAGCATAATGAAACCAGATGTGTTGGTGTCCCCATTGTTCATGAGTCAGTCCTATTGATCAGTTGTGACGAAAATCAGTCTGTCCTATCTCAGTTAAGGATGTTGTCTTCCATCATATTACCAATATCACCTTTAAATATTATAAAATATTTAATACAATTCTTTTTAAACCCTAAGACAGCTGACTTTGAATAGTCATTTTGTGATGCTTCCTGTCTGGTCAAACTCCAGCCATTTAACCTGAAAGGGTTTACTGCTCCTTGTCTGTAATCATGCCTGATAATTGTAATCAGTTTCACTAAATATATATTCTCCTAAACCACAATCCATTTTTTCTAGGTGGTCATATGACCAGTATTCATGTCCACAGGTTTCTTGCTCTGGTTCCATCCACCTGCTCGTGTTTTGATTTTCTTTCTGGTTTTGACCGGGATTTTTGGACTGCTCTCCTTAACTTTTAGCTCTGCCCTTTGACTAAGCTTTAGTCACAACTGTCCTTAAATGTGGATACAGGATGTCTGTGGGCAAAAAATGGGCAATGCCCACATCAAGCTATTGGACCAGTTGTGACTAATTGCTTTGCAAACAAATAGGGCGTGGCATAAGGACACCATACGACAGTGTCACCTTTACGTCACAAGTGCATTCAACTTAAAGTGCACTTACCTCATGCTAAGCAATCATACACTTCATTTTCAACAAGCCTCAAGGGAATTTCAACTCCTCCACAGGTGCATGTGAAAATATCTTGTACCAAGGTTTATGGACACAATCTGCACACACTGTTGCTGAGGTCACAAACTTAAAGCATACAACCTTGGATGAACCCTCAGTCTTAACTGTCAAAAAGAGAGCCAGATCTTTAGAAGAAGACAACCTCAGATCACAAGAATCTACATCTTCACACTATTGAGAGCTGCCTTTATCTCATGCTTTGGATTCTCACCTGTGGCAACAGTTACAAGGACCAATCCTTCAGAGACAGACAACAGCAGCTTGAATATAAATGTCCTGTAATTGCCTGGTCTTGCCTCATGCACCCTTGAGCTGTTTTGCTCTTTTTCCTGTGGTGTCTCCGGTTTACTCTGAAGTTTAGGAGATTTCTGCGAAGCTTGTTCCAAACAACTTTCCTAGGGGTTTTATTTGACCAGGATTTATCATGTAAGGCTCACATATCACAAGCTTGTAAAACTGCATTTTTTCATTTACGCAATATATCTAGCATCAGAAATATCTTATCAAGAAGTGATGCTGAAAAACTCATCCATGCATTTAGTACATCTAGGCTGGACTTCTGTAACTCTTTGCTTGCAGCTTGCCCTAAAAAATCTTCAGCTTGTTCAAAATGCAGCAGCTAGATTGTTAGCAGGAACCAGCAGAAGAGAACACATTACTCCTGTGTTAGCTTCACTTCACTGGATCACAGTTCAATCTAGAATCAAGTTCAAAATCCTCCTGCTAACCTATAAGGCCTTGAATGGTATGGCCCCATCCTATATTAAAGATCTCATAGTGCCTTACCAACCAAACAGAACACTTCACTCACAAAATGCTGGACTGCTTGTGGTTCCTAGAATCTCTAAAAGCACAGTTGAAGGTAGAGCCTTTAGCCACCAAGCTCCTTTTTTATGGAAAAAGCTCCCAGCTCACGTAAGAGAGGCTGACACAGTTTCTACATTTAAAGTTAGACTTAAAACATTCCTCTTTGGACAGGCTTATTGCCAGGCTAGCTAGTAATCAGAGATTATTTAACTTTCTCCCTACCTCACCTATTGTAACAAAGTTTACCACACTGGCCCTACTCGCTCCTACTTACTCTTCCTCCGCCTCCTTTCCCCTCCCAGCCCTACCCAATCAGACTGGAATTAATTTTTCCTCTCTCCCCCACCTAAAAGTGGGTTTGTATCCTTCTCCCTCCTCCAGTCCCCCGCAACTTCTCCACCCCGAATCCAGACCCACCCCATATCACAGAAGTTCAATCCTTAATTCTATACCTGGCTCAATGTCCATTACCACAACCAATGTATATTATATCTATATCATCATGCCTCTGTTTGGTGCAGTGCAATTCACATGTTGTCTCTCTTTCCCACTGCTCTACGGGGGAGCGGGAGAGATTGCTGATTCCAGGTGGATCGTCTGTGTTCCTGTCTTTGGCTGTGACCTCGCCTCTGTCTTATCCCACAACCCCAGCTGTTCCACAACTGCACCTGGATGATTCCCATCTACTACACTACTCAAACATTTATATTGCATATTGACAAAAAAACAGAGTTTTTTTTTCTCCATCTTCGAGTCCTTCAGGTGTTTTTTTTTTTTTTTTAGCAAACTCCATTGGCGCTTTCATGCGTCTTGCACTGAGGAGAGGCTTCCGTGGGCCACTCTGCCATAAAGCCCCGACTGGTGGAGAGCTGCAGTGATGGTTGACTTTCTACAACTTTCTCCCATGTCCTGACTGCATCTCTGGAGCTCAGCCACAGGGATCTTTGGGCTCTTCTCTCCCAATAGCTCAGTTTGGCCGGACGGCCAGCTCTAGGAAGGGTTCTGGTCGTCCCTAACATCTTCATCTTCATCTTCCATTTAAGGATTATGGAGGCCACTGTGCTCTTAAGAACCTTGAGTGCAGCAGATATTTTTTTGTAACCATGGCCAGATCTGTGCCTTGCCACAGTTCTGTCTCTGAGCTCTTCAGGCAGTTCCTTTGGCCTCATGATTCTCATTTGCTCTGATATGCACTGTGAGCTGTAAGGGGTATATAGACAATGTGGCTTTCCTAATCAAGTCCAATCAGTAGAATCAAACACAGCTGGACTCAAATGAAGGTGTAGAACCATCTCAAGGATTGTCAGAAGAAATGGACAGCACCTGAGTTAAATATATGAGTGTCACAGCAGGGCCATGTGATGTTTCAGTTTTTCTTTTTTAATAAATCTGCAAAAATGTAAAAAATTCTGTGTTTTTTTGTTGATATGCAGTGCTGTGTGTACAATAATGAGGAAAAAAATGAACTGAACCGATTTTAGCAAATGGCTGCAATATAACAGAGTGAAAAACTAAAGGGGGTCTGAATACTTTTACAGTACCCACTGTAAATCAACTTTAATGATAAACAATGAACTTACAGTTTGTTATCATGTACATTTCTTTAAAACTTCCTGTCACATGGCTGATCGCCTCTTTTCAAAAATAAATGTCTTGACAAAACCTTGGGTGAATCTGACTTAGAATCACAGAAACTGTTTTCTCTGTGCACCAGCTTCTTGACTTGTTTCATCCTTAATGGAAAAGCAAAAATAGTGGTATCTCACTTTAGGTAAAACCCCAAATAGTTGCATCCATTTCCTTACAAAGAGATTTAGAACTGCAGCTGAAAGGTCACTATAAATGCCAAAAGACTTCCTGTCTTCTGATGTACGGTGAGTCACTCATGCATATTTTGATCTATTTTAAAGCTGGCCGGACGGTTTTCAGAAAAACCCAATGACGGCTGGACTCTGCTGCCTAGATATGTGTGAAAACTGGACAGGACGTCCTTGCTGCGGACAGATGTCAGAGCACAAGCACACACACTCATCCTAAAGTGTGCCGTCGCTTTTGTTTCCTGGCATGCTATCATTTTACCCAGAGGAGTCGTCAAAAAAGGATTACAGAGTTTAATAAGGGACGATTCCCACTGTGAGGAAATGACTACGCCAGGCAGTACAAACAAATACAGAGCAACACCTCCAGACGCTCTGGTTTCTGCGCTGCGTCTCCATTTCCACCGGATTAACGCACACTGAATGCTTACATAACTCACACACTGAACATAATTATTGCAAAGTATGTTGTGAAAATACTGAGCCTTTTAATTTGGAGTCATTCAAATATCTCTTGCTGTTAAACTTTTTTAAAGTACTTTGATGACAAACAAAAAAAAATGGATATGCAGCTAGGAAACGGAATTTTTTCGAATACTTAAAATATATGTTGATACCATAGACAGTATATAGAGAGGTCTCTATATATGTCAATGGTTGATATTAGAAATATTTACATTTACCTGTAATTTTGTGCATTTTGGTTTTCTACTCATATAAAGTTCATAATATAAAATATTTTTCTTGATGCAGTTTTGTAGTGTAATTGTAACCCTGTGCCATTAAGCTGAAAAGAGAAACACCTGGCACATGCTTTTATTGTGGCAGGCCCTGCTACTATTTAAGTTCCAGGTTATGCGAAGCACTTCTTGCTACTTGCTCTGGCTGCTGTTATTGCTGTGGTGAGCATTCGAACATCAGCAACAAACCTGGTTGTCCCACTTGTGCTTCAGCGACCTTGCCTTTAAACACTTTTGGCCAACTCATCGGTGAGTGTTGCGATCGTGGTCCAGCTACTGTATGTATGTGACAGTAGGAGTATTTTTTTTTTTTAGTAGTTTTTTTGAGTTTGTCTGTTTGGACTGTTTTTTGTTAATGTCACAATGCCAAAACAGCCATATGCTTCTGAATTTGTTTCTAACCATTTTATGTTGCGCACCTTTTGACTTTGAAAATGGATTATTGCTGAATTTGATTTTAGATGGTTAATGGACAATTTAATTTGACAACCACACGTGTGTGTACTTCACTTAACTTAAAACCTTTGAAACAAAGGAAACTTCTTTTGATACCATGAATTGAATACCTGCTTGTTTTGTTTTTGTGGGTGTCCCGATGTGATGGCAGCATACCCTGCCACACCCACAACAAAATGGTGGTAACCCCTCTGCACAACACATTTTAAATTTTTTTCCCCACATATTTAATACATTTGCAGTTACATTCATACATGAACACACATTGTTTTGAGTTAAAATATACATTTACTTTTTGCTTATTTGTAACATCTATTTTGTTTGGTTTATTTATCTTGGTTTGTTAATTTCACCTGTTTTGAGTTTCCAGTGCAGAGGGTGTGCTGGTTGCTGCAGGTGTGGTTGAGGTTCTGCTCCTGGAGCTGTGCTGTGAGACCTGGCAAAGGGGGAAATGAAGCCACCACAGCTCTTAAATGCTTGAGCCAGGGAATTGGGCAGGCGCCATCTCAGAAGCCTCCAAAGGGGAGAAATCATGGACTCCTTTAACGTTGATTTACTTTCTTTCAGTTTATTGCTATTTATTTGTTCTAATTTTGTACTTCTGTTTTGTTCTTTTCACTGAAGAGAACCAGGTTTTGTGTTAAGTTTTGTCTGTAGTCTTTTGTTAAATGTTGTTAGTTCCCCCCCTCATGTTTGTCTAGTGGTCTGATCACCCACTATATATATGTTCCCCTGTTGTGTCTTTGGTTAGGTCAGTTTGTTTCTGTTACTTGGTCTGTTCAGTTGGTTAAGTTAAAGTTCAGTTTATTACCTCAGTTAATTCTGTTCTTTTGACCTCTTTTATGGGCCCAATTTGTAAATAACATATTTTTTGGAGAAAAATTAAAACTTTCATTTTGATAACTCTTCTGTTGTCCTCTTTGGCCGCTCGATCTCTCACACCCGATCTGACCACATGACCAGAAATTGGCCCGATCACGTGGTTTATGACACGATTGAAAATTGGATGTTGTCCCCTGATCAGTATCGGATATTTAATTTCTACTTTTTGTGATCAGCGCTTTATATTTCAGGCTTATTCATCCATACAAATACTCTATTTGAAGTCTGCATATCATGAACGGATTACAATATATCACGGCACTAGTTTAAGCAGGAGGTACACAAAAACTATTCAGCTAAGATAGCAAGATATTCACAAATGTGGACTTCCAGGATCAATAACTCTTTAAAAAACATTTTAAACTGACAGCAAGTGTCTCTGTTAGTTTTAACACAAAGAACGACATACAAGTGCCTTTAACAGAAAAAAGATCAGGTTTGGGCTTCTTTTTTTCTGAGAACGGTGCTCTCCTGCTGCTGACAAACAGGCAGAAGTGACTCACAGCTGCAGGAAAGGGGATTTAACCTCGTAAAATCTAATCCTTTATTTCTCTCTGTCAGGGGCCCAGTTATGCAGAATTAACCACTGTGGTAAGAAAATCCCAAATCTGATGTCTGATGAAAATTAAGGTTAAAAGTAAGTTCTGATCCACTTGCAGAGAAATAGATCCATGTACGTCTTTGTTTTCCTTGTTCGAGCTGGAATCTGGATCAAAACTGTACGAATGGATAGCTCCAATATTGCTCAACATTTTTGTTGCACTGCTAATGTTGGGTTGTGGGTGTGAGGGGCTGTGAGCTAGTAGAAGAGTGTTTAACTTAAAACTTTCAGCAACAGGGAGAGAGGGTGGAGGGGTTGCCCCTCCCCACTGCCCCCCCCCCCCCACTCGGAGGTGAATTACTGATTAACTCATGTCACTCTGCAGAAAGTGTCCAAGAAAACAACACAGGTTTTGTTTAAAATTTGTCTAAAAATGAAATATTAATAATTAAAAGACAATAGATGATTGAAGTGCGGACTTAAAGAAATACGTGCATCCTTAATAGAAAAACTAACACAGGTTCTCTCTTGAAATGTACCATACAAATTTTGATTAACAAAGTGATACAGTATGACATAAAGAAGAAAAGTTCAAAATCAATCATCCTCAGTAAAGTGAGGCTTTTAGATACAGACAAAAACTTGGTCCTGGGAGGAGTTCAGTGAGGCCATGGAGAAGGACTACTGGTTGGCCTCAAAGTGGTTCTGGCAAACCGTGCGGCGCCTCAGGAGGGGGAAGCAGTTTACCACAAGCAGAGTTTTAAGTGCAGGTGGGGAGCTGCTGACTTTGACTGGGGACATCATTGTCGGGTGGTGGAAGAAATACTTTGACGGTCTACTCAATCCTGCTGACACACCTTCTCTTGAGGAAGCAGAGGCTGAGAACTTTGGGATGGGGCTGTCCATTACCCAAGCTGAAGTCACAGAGGTTGTCAAAGAGCTCCTCTGTGGCAAGGCACCGGGAGTGGACGAGGTCTACCCTGAGTACCTCAGTCTCTGGATGCTGTTGGAGTGTCTTGCCTGACATGTCTGTGCAGCATTGCGTGGCAGTTGGGAACTGCACTACTGGACTGGCAGACAGGGATGGTGGTTCCCCTTTTCAAGAAGGGGGAACAGAGGGTGTGTTCCAACTACCGGGGAATCACACTCCTCAGCCTCCCTGGGAAAGTCTATGCTGGAGAGGAAAGTCCAGCCGATAGTCAAACCTCAGATCCAGGAACCACAATGCAGTTTCCATCCTGGTTGTCCATGGTGTCCTGTGGAGAGTTCTCTGGGAGTATGGGGTCAGGGGAGCCTTACTCAGGGCTGCCTGGCATCTGTATGATCAGAGCAGGAGCTTGGTCTGCATTACCGGCAGTAAGTCAGACATGTTCCCAGTGCATGTTGGACTCCGGCAGGGCTGTCCTTTATCACCGGTTCTGTTCAGTCTTTATGGACAGAATTTCTAGACGCAGCCAGGGGCCGGAAGGGGTCTGGTTTGGGAACCACAGGATTTCCTCTCCGCTCTTTGCAGATGATGTTGTCCTGTTGGCTTTATCGAGCCAGGACCTTCAGTATGCATTGGAACGGTTTGCAGCCAAGTGTGAAGTGGCTGGGATGAGGGTCAGCACCGCTAAGTCTGAGGCCATGGTTCTCGACCGGAGAAAGGTGGTTTACCCTCTCTGGGTGGGTGAAGTGCTCCTTCCTCAGGTGGAGGAGTTTAAAAGATCTCTCGGTCTTGTTCACGAGTGAAGGAACGATCGGAGCATGAGAACGACCGGCGGATTGGTGCAGCATCCACCATAAAGTGGTCACTGTACCGGTCCATTGTGGTGAAGAGAGAGCTGAGCCAGAAAGGAAAGCTCTCAATTTACCAGTCGATCTTTGTTATATTTCTCACTTATGGTCATGAGCTCTGGGTCTTGACCAAAAGAACGAGGTCCTGGATACAATCGGCTGAAATGAGCTTCCTCTGTAGGGTGGCTGGGCGCTCCCTTAGAGATAGGGTTAGAAGCTCGGTCACCCAGGAGGAGCTCGTAGAGTAGAGCTGCTGCTCCTCCACATTGAGAGAAGCCAATTGAGGTGGCTCGGGTATCTGGTCCGGATGCCTCCTGAACGGCTCCCTGGAGAGGTGTTCGGGGATGTCCCACTGGGTGGAGGCCCAGACGAAGACCCAGAAGATGCTGGAGAGACTACATCTCTCGGCTAGCCTGGGAACGCCTTGGGGTCCCCCCAGAGGAGCTGGGGGAAGTGACCGGGGAGAGGGAAATCTGGGCATCTTTGCTCCACCTGTGAGCTCTAGCATGGACCTGTGCAAGCTGTAAGGCGCTGATTGAACAAAGCATGATTTTAGTTCATTTTCCTATCAAACTGCAATCTTTATGATTTCTGTTTTTGCCCTGTGGTTGATGCATCCATCCATCCATCCATCTATCCATCCATGGATGGATGCATAGGTTTTGTAGGTCTAGGCTGGATTACTGTAACTCTGTGCTTGCAGTGTGTCCTAAAAGTTCTCCAAAAAGTCTTCAAGTTCAAAATGCAGCAGCTAGACTGTTGGCAGGAACCAGCAGAAAAAAACATATTACTCCTGTGTTAGCTTCACTTCACTGGATCACAGTTCAATCTAGAATCAAGTTCAAAATCCTCCTGCTAACCTATAAGGCCTTGAATGGTATGGCCCCATCCTATATTAAAGATCTCATAGTGCCTTACCAACCAAACAGAACACTTCACTCACAAAATGCTGGACTGCTTGTGGTTCCTAGAATCTCTAAAAGCACAGTTGAAGGTAGAGCCTTTAGCCACCAAGCTCCTGTTTTATGGAACAAGCTCCCAGCTCATGTAAGAGAGGCTGACACAGTTTCTACATTCAAAGTTAGGCTTAAAACATTCCTCTTTGGACAGGCTTATTGTCATGCTAGCTAGTAATCAGAGATTATTTAACTTTCTCCCTACCTCACCTATTGTAACAAAGTTTGGGGGAATAATTATAATTTTCATTACATCCATTACAGGTTTTTGTGTGGAGATAAGCAAAGGAGAGACGGTCTCATAAACTGAGCCTGGGCAATCCATTTCCTCTGCTTAGCCTGTTTGGACTAGTAGATTATATTAATATTGATATGCAAAAATGCAGACTTTCTATCCACTATTTCCTGTATTCTTTATCATGTACCAGTATTTTATTTTATTTGGTTCATCATGCCTCTGTTTGGTGCAGTGCAATTCACATATTGTCCCTTTTTCCCACTCCCCTACGGGGGCTCGTCTCGCAACCCCAGCTGTTCCAGAGCTTCATCTGGATGATTCCCATCTGCTACACTATTCAAACATGTTGTTGTTTATTCAAACTTTAAGCTGTTATCTTAACTTGTAGCTGTTTATCTAGACATGTTTGTTTATTAGACATATGCTTGTTATTCAACCATGTAGTTGTAAAATTAATTAAGCTCAATTTTCTTTAATAGTTCTAGCACATCACCTGTCCGTCCGGGGTTGAGGATCTCTCCTTCATGTGGACAACCCTGAGGTTTCTTATTTTTTCCCCCAAAAAGAGACAGGGTTTTTTATGAATTTTTCCTTACCGAGAAGGAGGGTGTAAGGGCAGAGATGTTTGTTCAGCTTAGTCTGTTTAACAACCAGCTATTGTTTACATGTCTATGACTAACTATATGTTTTTTGCAAATACTAGTGTAAGCCCTTTGAGACGGCTATAGCTGTGATATTGGGCTATATAAATAAAATGGAATTGAATTGAATAGGTTATGTAGTAATCATATGGGCAGATTTAATTAAATAACAAACCAAGTAGGGCTGTCAATTTTAACATATTAATGTACGCGATTAATTATAAAATTAATGCGTTAATGTTCATTAACGCAAATTACCTACACACCAGAAGGATTCGTCTTCCACTTGCGTTGAACGGTTCAGGTTTCCACGGCGTGCATTAATTTCTGAAAAAACACACTTCATCGGACATTATCCCACTTATAAAATGGTCACTTACAAAAGAAATAAATATTCAATACATTTTTTGTTCTTTTTTCTTGTTTTTGGTTTAGATCATTTTCTCACAAAAAGCGGACTATTAGGTTGGTGGTACGGCCCATTTTCATGGTAACACAACAAAGCGTCTCCACTGCAGCAGCAGAGGAAAGCAATATATGTGCTGATCATCACGATAGGTTCAGTACAGCATCAGTTCAGAGAGAAAGTTCTCCTCTTACAGCATGTTTTTGTCCAGAAGATGAAGAAAACATTTGTTTTAAGGAAGCCTGCACAGTGATATAGAAAATTTGGGCTATGTGACTGGAACTTCTTTTTTAGGTGCGTGTCAACACCCAGCAGCCAATAAGATTTGAATATTCAACCAGACCATTTAAAGTGCAAAAACACAATGTTTGATTCTTATGGCTGTATATCAGCATCTTTCTTTTCTTGAAGTAATACTGCAGATATTAAAGTCATTACAGTTCTGTTTATCTTACTGTTGATACACATTACATTATTGGGATATTTGAGTTAACACTGTATAAATTAAAACATTTCAGACAATAAAAGTGAAGGTAACATGTTCTCTGTGACCTTTTGTTTTTATTCAAAAGCTGCATGTTGTCATATAAAATTTACCTAGTAAAACATTGGCATTAATTGTGATTAATCACGATCCAGTAGTGTGATTAATCTGATTTAACTTATTTTTTAATCAATTGACAGCTCTCTTATAAAGTCTAGATATAAACTAGATAAAGAAAATTGGAAACCAACCATGATGATGACACCACCATGTTTCAACAAGGAAAGTAATTAAAAAAAAAAAAGTTTTATCAAGGACACTGACACCCTGTGATAATGTGACTTATTTGTTTGTTTTTAGCTGATCAGAAGCCACTTTTTCAGTTCTGTGGTCGTCCATGTCTTGAGTTGATGTGACATCATCAAACACCACAATTGATTTCCATTTTAAAAAATGGGCTAATAGGTGACAAACTCAGCATGTCAGTTTTTTGAGGAGGTGCACAAAGGTCATTCTAGAGTTTGTAAAATCTTGATCTTAAATATGACACAAAACAAGGAAATTCATTTACAAAAAAACCTTAAGCGTATTTTCCATTAAAATGAAATAAAGTAACAATGAATACACTTCTGAACCAGTTTGTCTAAATAAAAAAGTTTACCATTGAAGAAAAAAAGAATTTCATCAATTTTTGGGTTTTCTCTTGTTTTTAGAACAATAATGTACAAACAGAGCAGGAGAAAATCATATGCATTACAGATTTATTTAAAGAAAGCATTCAGTCTGAAATCTTTGTGACTGAAATAACAGGTGAGTTGGAGTAAAAATCCGACAAGGATACATTGGGTTTCTGCTGCGAGCAAGGATGATTTCTGAGAAAATCTTCAGCCTCTTAGAGTTTCTCGAGTCTGTGTTTCTGCTCGTTGAATTATTTAGAGCAAGGATGGGCAACTCCAGACCTCGAGGGTCGCAGTGTCTGCATGATTTCCAGATATCCAAGCCCTACTCATGACTGATTACCTGCTTCAGGTGTGTCCAGCCAATTAGAACATGTCAGAGCATGGTATGTTGGAAAACATGCAGGAATGTGGTCCTCGAGGCCTGGAATTGATCCCTGGTTGAGAGCATTTAAGGGCAGCAGGTTGACCTGAGAAAAGCAGCTGATCGTGAGTGATTCGTGGTGAGTTCAGGGTTCTGACCTGAACTCTGACCTCGGAGCATCCACTGAAGGGCAGAAAGTGACTCATATAAAAGCCTAACTGGGTCTTTCATGGAAGCATGAAGCTTGGGGTGCTTCAGCTCTCATGAACTCAGTCACCCACCTTGATGTGTGTTATCAGAAGCGTGGATGGCCACGTTCCTGCAGTTGTCTCTGCTCCAATCAGCGGCGGCGGACTGCTGGTGACTCATAGCACTCCATCATCACTCCCAAGCATGATAATGATTTCATACCTTGGACAGGGGCAGCGTGAGGGAGTTATTACTGCGCCGAAGAGACAGGAAGTCAGGCGGCGCTGGACTGACAGGACCTGAAATAACTGCGGCAGAGCTGCGTCCTCTCATTCTTACATCCACGTGCAGAAAACTGACGTCAAACACACATTAATGAGCTTCTATTGTTGCATCTCTGTGTCACAGAGTTCATGTTCATCCGTGCCCCCCCATGCTTTTATCTGATTCTCCTACTGCTCTCTGAAGCGTTTCTGCCTCTTCATTTCCTGCTGCTTCGCTTCAGCATCCATTAATTCTCCATTTGGAGTTTTTATGAACCACTTTGATCATTACTTCACTGTCAATCATCGTGACCTGAAATGTGAATTTCTGTTGAAAATCTCTGTAGAAGATGATTGTTTCTGTTTGTCAGTGGATACAACCTCAGCAGAGTCATCTTCCTTTAACTGACACTTCATTTTTGCAGATACAAGACGAGTGGAGGCTGCAGTAAAATCGCGGAGATTTATGGAGGGTCCAAATGGCGAGGCTTACGCTGAAAATAGCAGAGGAAAGCGGAGAGCAGGGGAACGCTGGAATGTTTGAGAGGAAAACTATTCATTGAGGTGTGATTCACGCAGGCGGTAACGATGCTCGACTGAGACAATCAGACATCCTTAAACTAAACGTAGCAGCGGTGTGAAAATGTCAGACACTGTCAATTTCTTTGGATCCTTACTGATCCTAGTCAGTGATGAAATGTACAGCCGCTTTTCATCATTTTACCGCTGGTTAGCTAGATGGTGCCCAGATAACGGTGTTGGCTTTGTTGACAATTGGAGCGCGTTTTGGGGAAAGCCCAGTCTCATGTCGAGAGATGGCATCCATCCCACTGTGGACGGCGCTACTCTTCTCTCTAAGAATGTTCAGCTAGCATTAGCCGTGCAACCTGACAACCCAGGGACAGGTCCTGGGCACAGAGAAACAGTTTAAAACTCTCCTCTGAGTTCCCTTTAGCACTGGTGCAAACTCCATACAGAGGTAGTCCAGCAGCTCCTAGCTTTAGCTTATCTACTGAAAGGCAAGTGAAAGGAGTGAAACACAGAAACCTAAAAGTAAAAGCTACTAATACTCTCAATTACAACAAGCAAAATCATGTCATTAACATTAGATCAATTTCCTCAAAGTCCCTCTTAATCAATGAGTTAATGAATGATAACAAACTTAGCCTGCTAGCCCTAACAGAAACCTGGCTACAGCAGGATGACTATGTTAGGTTTAATGAAGCACCCCCCCAAACATGCAGTTATTGTTTAAACATGTAGTTGCTTGTTTGTACACATATTTCATGTAGACTTAATTATCTTGAATAAATACAAGGAATCTGGAAAACTTCTCCTGCACTGTTCAGTACCAGTTATTTATCTCTTAATCACAATGTTTAAGTTTTGGAGAAAGATGTCCTGCATCCATTCTAGGTCAGTGTATCTGATCCAATCAGATTGGTAAAAATGAACCAATATCTGCTATGAATGGGAACCACAATTATTATATGAATCAGATCATTGTTCAAATAAATCTTTACACCTCTAGTATATGGGTATCAGAAACTGTAAGTGTTCTCATTAGAGAGGGAACGGGACACACAGTGAGATCACTGGGTATGGTAATAACTTTAGTCTAGGGCAGGGGTGTCCAAATCCAGGCCTCATGAGGTGGTATCCTACATGTTTTCCAACCAACCTGCCATTGAAGCTCCTTCTTGGCTAAATACACCTGATCCAGGTAATTAGCAGCAGATAATGCAGGATTTCCGAAAAACCAGCTGGAGACCAGCCCTCAAGGCCTGGATTTGGGCGCTCCTGGTGTGAGGCACGGGGAAGAGAATTTATAAGGTTTTTACTTTTTACTTCACCTCGGATAATTCTTGTAATTTATTTTATATTGTCCTGTCTTTCTTTTCAAAGACCACTCCGATCACCTTTTATCTCAAAGTCGTTCCCAGTGGTGTCTTCATTATATCACTCCATTTTGTGCTAAGATAAAAAAATCGGTGTCGTATTGTAGAACATAGTTTCTGCGAGCGGCAGGAATTAATCAGAAATTCCCCTCTGGGTTGTAGTTGGGACCGTTGGTGCGGAGTAAGCCTGCCACCATTTCCCATCATCCCTTGGTTTACACCATCTCCTGCTAGCTTACAGCTCCTCACACTCCCAAACTAACCTTACCAGTGGAACAAAAATGGTGAGCAATATTGGAGCTATCCAGCTGTACAGTTTTGATTCAGATTCCATCTCAGACGAGGAAATTAATTCTGTCCAGTTTCAATTCAGTCCAATTAATTCTGGCGAGTGTTTCCACTCAGTTAAGCCTTCCACTGAGCAGTTCATTTTCATGGTGCATGCGTGGTGTAGACCACTAGCATGTTTGCGTCATTGAAGTGCGACGACTAGAAAAGGAACAACAATGGGACCCATCTAGCAGCTCGTCTATTTATTTCTTTACAGTATTCCCCCTGTATTCGTGGGGGTTAGGGACCGGAGATGTTCGCGAATACTGAGAACCCCCCCGTCCCCGTCTCACACCCCCCACACCCCTGCTGCTGAAGAATGTCCGTTACTGATCCATACTCATCAAAAACACTTCTGATCATGCTTTCAAAACTTTTATGAAAAAAAACGTTGGAGTATAGGTCAACATAAAGAGTTTATTTTTATTCAAAACAGCAGCTTGCTTTATGACGCAGATGAGGATTGTCACTGTCTCTCTGTGCCTTCAAACGAGAAGCGTGTTTCCTCCTTCATCAAATAATAAACACCTGCTCTGGATGGTAATTATCCTGTTCGGGAAACCAGGATTTTTCTTCTGAATCAGCTGATGCCATCAGGAGGGGGGGTTGCGCTCCCCCTCCTCTATGCAGAGATACATCTCAGCTTTGCGGATACTCATCTCAGCATCTCCGGATGCAAAAACTTCATACAAGCATCTTGAGTTGTCCGAACTTATGTAACAAACCGGAAGAGTCCTGTGACTATCAACAAATCCGTGAATATGTGAAACCACGAATAAAGAATGACAAATATTCGGGGGAACACTGTACTTCTGCTATGGTGTGTATAACAGGAATTTAATGTTGTTTAAAAAACAAATGCAGGCAGCTAAGAGGAATGTTTCCTTAAAATGGAAAAAAATGTCACCTTATGAACTGAGCTTAAGTGAACGCATCAGAATGGAGCGGAGCAGTCAGCTTGTGGTTTGCCAATCATAGCACCTACATCACTACTACAAGCTTTTCCAAAGGCGTTTTTTCTCTGATCCTGATTCACCACAATTTAAATAAAGAAATACTTACTTGAGTTAATGCTTAATACTTCAGCTTAATTTTCTTTCCTTATTTTAATTTGTCCTCTCCAATAGCTGAGCAAACAGATATGAGCTGAGAGCCTCTTGTGTTAGACAAATTTTACTGTTACAATCGGGGGTTATAAATCATCGGACACTCAAGGTGTATCGCTGTATAAACCCCTTTTGTAATTTAAACTAAACTTTATTTATGTTAATTTTGTTTGTGTCCTTCTTTTTGTGGGACCGGATGGCAAAAAAGGGGGAAGAAGAGAGAGAGATGGCGGGGCACAAAAGAAATGGGGAAAATGGTGGGTTACAGAAGTTAGGGGTTGATTACAGGGGAGGGAGGGTAGAATCATAAAACAACAGGCAACAAGATGCTGGAAGTTTATAATAATTACAATCAAGTGTGAATGTTAGTCTAAAATGGGCGGGGCCTGTCCACACACTCAGTTGTTATAAGCATACCTGTTGGCTCCAAGAGTCTTCACAAACTTGTCAACATCCAGTTCACATGCACACTTATGCATACAAACCAACACGTGTAAAGCGTTCCATTCTGTCATGTAAATTAATTATGCAAAGGTGAGCCGACACCTGCGCTCAGGTGAATGTTTATGTTAAGCTGAAGTGGATGATGGAGAATTCCCTGCCATCTCCACACCAAGACCCTCGCCGAAGCAGCAGCGGCGACCAAGGTCCCCCAAGCTCCAGAGGTTTTCTACAAACTTCATCAAAGAGTAAGCTGTCACACGTCACATTCTAGTGTAGGAACACACAGTTTGGAGGGGAGTTGTCAGATACCATCAGCATGATGAGCCACCAGTGAATGTCCGATTTCCCATGAGGCCATGTGGCACACAGAGAGGAAGTGCTGGGGGAGGTTTGTGATAGGTGCATAATGGGTATTGTTCAAAGAAAATTGTATATCATATGTAGCGCTTCATGTGCTCATAACACACTAATTAGACAGACATCAAACTTGAAGTCTGTCCACAACTAATTTAATAAGTCCCATGGTAAAATGCTAGAAAAGAAAAAAGAAATGTTTTATGATTAATGCAAAATATGCATCTAAATGTTGCATTAAAGTTTACATCTAAATCTAGAATCATATTTTTAAATGTAAATCTAAACATATTGATCCTAAAAAAAGGCTATGTGTTAAATCTCAAAAGTTTCCTGGCATTACCGATCAAAGTGATAAAGGTTCTATAAATCTAATTTGCAGAATTAAAACTGAACCCAAATTGTAAATCCATGTTTTATTTCAACAAGAAATCTAAATACTATATCTAACCTAACCCTGAATGCCAACAATCTGTAGTAAATATGCAGTTAAATCTAACTAGTTAATTCAAATAGTTTGAATTTTGAATTCAAAATAAATCTATCATCTTCCACTTAAACCTGCCAAGGGGTGTCCCCTACCTTCACCCATGGGTGGCCAGGTTTGGCTCCGGCAGCCCCGCACCCCGAAAAGGACAAAAGCCTCCAAGCATAGTTCCACATGAGTTGGAGCCTGTTCCAGGTATGTGGTGCCCAAACTGTCTTAAGGCTGAAATCCAGGAGGCATCTGGAAGGGATGCCTGAGGCAGCTGAACCAACCTCTCACAAGTGGTGAGGTAGTGGCTTAATTCCAAGTTCCCCTCAGGTGACAGAGCTGCTCACCTTATCGCTTATGCTAGGTAAAAAACAGCAGGCATGTGATGCATGTTCAAAAACATGCTAAACGGACATTCCTAAACACGTTTTTAGCAAATGGTGTTCACACTTGACTATTGCAACCCTGCAATACTAGTGCAGGTATTTACAGTTGGAATAGATTTGGTGTGAAATGTCAAAGCGACGCAAATCTGGTGAATCTTGCTCCAGGCTTTTTCTTTTACAGCTCTATTCCAATATATGAAAGACTTGGTGTCATAGAATTACAGCCGGGCACAAACCACAAATATTCTTTTCTCCTCTACAATCAATTTTCACGTGGTTGGTACTTCAGAGTTTTGAAAGGATCGCTACACATGTCAAGTCTGAGTTCGTGATTGGTCAAAGTTCAACATGGTTGAACTTTTAACATTTGCATTTAATGGCCACACTTTCTGTACAAAAAAAAATGACTTAAAAAATTGTGGAGTGATGCACGAACCCAAGAGTTTCAAACACAGGAGCCCCAAAACGTGCAGATACACATGAGAGTGTCTCTAAACCAACAACATGGCTGCTCTCACCAGAGTCTTTTACACCTTTCCTTTCACTCTTGCTGATACTCTTCAGTCCCACATCTCACCTAAAACCTTCCGCCACGCATTCCAACATGCTTGAATATGTCTCTTCATCTCTTTCCCACACACTTTGTTTTTCTGGGCTGTTGTCCCTAAGAACCTAAAGTTCTTGACCTTCTTCACCTCTTCTCCCTGTAACCTCACCGTTCCACTTCAGTTCCTCTCATTTACACACAGATTCTCTGTCTTGCTGCAGCTGAACTTCATTCTTTTCCTTTCCAGAGCAAACCTCCACCTCTCTACATGTTACTCCACCTGCTCCACAGTCTCACTACAGATCACATTCCAAACATTACGTCAGTCTGTTCATCATTACACCACATGACACCTCATGTAAGTCATCTTTACGCTCCTTATCTGGGCTTTGGCACCTTCACCTTGTGCTGCATCGCCCTTAACTTCCATTTGCCATCTTCTGTCCTCTCAGTGTCCACTTTGTTGAGCTAACCTTTTACTCTTCACAAGCTCCTAACCTTCATTCCACCAGGAAATCTCCTGATACGCATTTCTCTTGTCAGATGGCACACCAAGTATATTTACCTTAGTCACCATGTTCACTTTAGTTGTTTCTGTCCAGTTGTCTAAGATAACCTTATGATCTCCCTAAGCCTGTTTTAACTCCTCTCTAAAGCCATACAGCACTCTACCTTTTTCAGCTTCAATCACTTGGTCCTCTGCTCTGCTCTCTTCATCTTCCTCACCACCTGAGTCAACACACCACCACCCTTTTTTTGTCTGGCTACATTTTTTCCAACAACCACTTTGCAGTCTCTGATCTCTTTCAGATTTCCACATCTCTGTAAGGTGCAATCAACTTGTACTCTCCTCTCTCCACTCTTAAGTGTCTCCGCATGCTCCTCCTCTCTCACCAAGCTGAACCATGCCTTCCTCGTCATCTTTGTTTCACTCACCAGCATGACCCTGACTACTGTGTCTTTGAAAGCAGCCTTCAGTGAGGATCTCTGTACTGGGAATTATCACTGTCCAGCTCTGGAAAGGCAGTATGACCCTTTAAGTGCCTGCTCAACCAAGCAACAGAAAAAATTTAGAAAGCATTGGATTAAAAATATTGATTGTGTTTATCACTTCCCCAAGAAAATAGACAGCAAAGAAAATATAAATACACGTTTTTTGTTTTTTATTTTCTCTTGGTTGGGTAGTTAAGGGGTTAAATAGACTGGAATAGTTTTGCAGGTGCTGGAAATGGGTCTCAATAACCTCAAAGTTTATTTTTTTTACATCTTCTTGTCCTTATTGAGACGTGATTGAGAAACAACTTAAACGGAGGCAAGTTTAAACTGACCAGATTTTGTCATTTTGGAGAAAAATAATTGGCAGTGAGCCGACATATTGGACTGTTGTTTTACCCTTCGGACCAGCTCCAAAGTCACAAACAGTAACTAAAGCTAGGTCTCAAAAATAACAAAGCTGTCTCAAATGTTACAATGCTACATGAACTGATCTGCGATCAAGAGGAGAGCAGCTGATTCTAAAAACTCAGCAAAGTGATAGAATCATTCTCCATTCTATTCCATTTATCCATCTAGCCGTGCCACCATGCATATCTCCATCCACCCATCCTGTCATATGTGAGATTTGAGGTGTTTTTCTGGAGCACATGGTCTGTCTGGCCATCTGTGTGTGAATGTGTGTGTCTTGGGTCACATGTGTGCTGTTCAGATGGCTGTCTAGACGTGTTCAGGGAGTCAGATCGGGTCAGAGTGTGCAGACGAGTCTGTCAGATGCAGCAGCATCAAGAAGGTTGTCTTCATCATCTTCATCTTTCGGAGCCAGAAGTCATGAAGAACTAAAGCTTCCACTGCCCCTCACTAGTACCTGTGGCTTCTGCCTCCATGCCGGCCTGTTTGTACCGCCCACACTGATGTCAGCCTGCCCACGCAGCGCATCATCATACACTTACACACAGGCGGCCAGACACACAGCATGGTCAGACAACACACACACACACACACATGCACATGCGAGCCATGAGTAACCGTCTGAATCATTCTGAAAGTAAGAGAAAGTGAACTTGTCCTGTATGTGTATGTGTGTGCATGCCGCAGTCATCTCAAGTCAGCCCAACTACAGATAAAATTACAGTTTATGATACTTCAGATCTTCTTTTCATCCCAACATATTGGAGCAGAGTCCAGCTGACATGAACCTTTGAGCTTCTAACCACAGAGAAACTCACAAACAACATCCACTTATCAGTGATGAAGATCTGGAAGCGTCCCTGTGGCTTCTCCATTAGAATGCTGAGCATTAATAATACTTCTCTGGTTGGAGAGCAGCTGGAGAACATCTCTGTCCCGCTAATAAAAGCTCTTTATTTCATATGAGACACCTGGAAGCTGTCACACACCTTCAAGAAGAGTTGCAGCCCATTCCTGATGACCTCAGAGACCTGCAGTGCTTTGAAGATCATGCCACCTGCAGCAGTCGGCTTGATGATGAAGACGTTTGTGTTTGTGCTCTGTAAGCAGGGCTGTGTCGTCATGTCTATGTGCTTCAGAACCTGTGACTCAGCACAAACCAACATGAAACTGCATGTTTGTAACGGGAAGCTTTCCCTCAATGATTTCATCTGTCTCCATGACGTCTGCTGGTCCTGACCTCGAGTCACATGATGCAGTCATCCAGCCACGCCCTCAGACGGATGCTTTTACTCACCCACGTGTGTGAAAGGGGATTTCTGCCAGTAGACTGGGGGGGATCCCGCTGATGCAACTGCGCCCGCACGCACCGGCTGAAGAGAGGCGTGGGTGGCTGCTCAAATAATTTTAGGCAAGACAAGTGAGATGTGGAGCTACCTGACGTGTCATCTTCTATCACTTTTGTTTTACCTGTCAGACCAGAACACACCTGATCGCCTTGAGCTTTACCTTTACGAGGCTTCAAACTCAAGAAGAAACTGCTGAGTCATCCTTTACTTGATGTTAAGGACCTGTTAGGAGATAAGCTGGAGCTGTCACACAGACTGATAACAGCACTCTGATCACACAGCATCATCCTTCCACCTCCATGCTGTACAGTTGGTTTCATTTTGAATCAATCATCTGCTCTTTGGTCTGGTCACTTTATTGTGTTACTGACTGCAACTGCAGCGATTGATCAAAATAAAGAAAGATCAAACAAAGCAATGTTTAAAGTTAAACCAGAAATGTACATGAACTACTCCCGCTTCTAAAGGTGCATTCTCACCGAATGCAATTCATGTGTCCCGCCCCCTTTTTCGCCCCGCTGCAAATTCGCTGCTCGCCACGTGGCCAAAACTATGTTCCCTAAGCTAAGCCGCCTCATTCGCGAGTGGGAGGAGCCAGCAGCTAATGTTGTTGATCACTACATGAAGCTTTGTCTGTTTTTCATTTACAATGCATGGAAGACACGATGATGTTTACAGATCATTTTTGTTCTTTTTCAAAGATCTCTACCAAAACAGCAGAGATCACGTCTCCATGTAGATCGCAGCCATCAAAAAGAAATGAACGAATAAACAAACCATCTACTCACAAAAAGGAGTAACTTTCAGTCATCAAAAAGCAAAAACTCCATGGAATAAACCATGGACAGTGGACTGTGGCGACAGCGGTTTGTCCTGCGCTCTTATAACTGCCACTACAGACATAACCAGGTTTGAACCTCAGTATTGTTGTGTTTTATTTTTTAAATATATATTTGCATTTTATTAAGCATAAAGAATACATCATCAGTCGCTCAATTTACGCCGCAGAACCTCAATTCACATCAAAACCTTTGACCTTACATTGAAACTGGCCGCCTCCGCGTTCGGTGTGTGAGCACCTTAAAAACAGAGGAGGGCGTGAGATGCTGTGAGTATCGCGAGAATCGACGAGACGTGTGTGGTGAGTCAACTTGGCGGCGCGTAAGCGGTTGAACAAACATTTCCGTCTGCTTTTCTCTTTCCGCCATATAAGTAATAATTATAACAATATTCATTAAACCTCTAAAAAGATTATTAAGTTCTTGACAGCCTGGAGGACCTGGAAAGCTTCATAGACGAGTGTTACAATACCTTCGTCATGGGGAAGACAAACACCACCACTCCTTCCTCCAAACGCGGCCGTCCTGAAGACTCTCCCGGGGCCGCTTCTTCTCCAGGCAGCGGCATCAGTGAGATCCTGGAGTCCATAGATAAAAAGCTCTCCAGCCTTGATTGCCGCCTGAACCTGCTGGAGATTCTCCATAAAGAGTTCCAAGGCCTGCGAGAGTCCCTGGAGTTCAGCCAGCAGCAGGTGCAGGAGCTGCAGGAGAACCAGGCCCTCAGAGAGACCGTCCAGACTCTGAGCAGCGACACCGCTCGTCTCTCTGAGGAGAACCGCTCCATCAAGGAAACCCTCCTGGATCTTCAGGCGAGGAGCATGAGGGACAACCTGGTCATCTCTGGGATTCCAGAGGAGGCGGGAGAAGACCCGGAGGCCACGGTGAAGTCCTTCATGGAGGTCCAACTGAAGCTCCCCAAGGAGGAGGTCCAGAAGATCTCCTTCCATAGAGTGCACCGACTCGGAGGAAGGAGGTCTGATAACCAGCGTCCGAGACCCATAGTGGCTAAATTCGAGCATTACAAACAGAAGGAGCTGGTGAGGAGCCGCGGCCGGGAGCTGAAGGGAACACACTTCAGCGTCAACGACCAGTTCCCGGCGGAGATCCTCCGGCGCAGGAAGATCCTTTTCCCGCTGAGGAGGAAGCACCTCACCGCCGGGTCTCGAGCGGTTGTCTCAGTGGACAAACTCTTCATTGATGGACGGCTCTTTCGGGACCCCGAGATCACCCCGTGGCTGCGCTGAAGACCCTCAGATGCTGCGATCTGAACCTCAATAATGCGCTGATGAAACCGACTAAACTGATTTAAATTAATGGAAAATCAGTCCATCAATCATCCACACCTCCATCTCGTCAAATCAGTTTATTTCTCTCCCCTCTCATGTTTATGTTGTTTTGTTGTTTGTTTTTTCTTGTTTTTCTTTTCTCTTTTCCTCTTTTTATTCCCCCCCTCTTCCCCCCTCCTCCTCATATTTAAATCAACTAAAGGCAACACATCCCTGGTAAGTACCCATTTACTCATGCACGAGGCATGCGCGCGCACGTACACGCGATCCCGCACGCACTCGCCGACATACCGCAAACACCTCACATAGGCTCATATAGGACACATACAACAAGCAACTCACACAGCCAGGAAACATTCACGCGCACAAGCACACAGCGCTCCTCTGCGCATTGGTCAGCGGGCACGCGCACAGGACTCAGACGCACGCGCATTACTTAGCATAACACTCTCTCAGTCAGTGCAGTCATGTCCAGTCTGAACATCTTTAGCTGGAATGTGCGTGGACTTGGCTCTGGGCCAAAGAGGCTGAAAGTTTTCAACCATCTGAATGATCTAAAAGCAGATCTAGTTTTACTGCAGGAGACCCACTTATCCAGATCAGCTGATCATCTCCTGTGCTGCTCACAATTCCCATTCATCTACTCAGCTAGTTACAACTCCAAACAAAGAGGAGTTGCTATTTTGATTAATAAAAATATTACATTTACTCATAAGAACACAATTGTTGATCCAGAAGGCAGATTTGTAATTATTAACATATCATTTCAGAATAAAGATTTTTGTATAGCCAGTATCTATGGTCCCAATGCTGATGAATCCTCCTCCTTTCACAGATTCTTCACCTCACTTTCGGTTCATGCTGACTCCACAATAATTATAGGAGGAGACCTCAACTTGGTCCTTGATCCTGAACTTTACAGACTCAGCACAGCAGGACACCAGCGCACATGGCGTTCTGCAAGTATTTTGAAGCAATACATGGATGAGTTGGGTCTCTGCGACGCTTGGCGCTCATGTCATCCAAACACTAAAGGGTTCACTTTCTTTTCTCCAGTTCACCACTCACAGTCTCGCTTAGACTACTTATTAGTCAGTAATTCTCTTTTAAAAGATATCAAGGATTCCAACATTCATCCAATTATCATTAGTGATCATGCACCAGTTTCTGTAAATATTTCTAGAGATCTACCCACACCTTCTGGCTTAACCTGGAGGTTTAACACTTCTCTGTTAAAAGATCAAGAGTTTATTCAATTCTTTAAAAAAGAGTGGGCAACCTTCTTAGAATTTAATGATACTCCGGATATTTCACCATTTGTTCTTTGGGAAACAGCAAAAGCAGTGATGAGAGGAAAAATTATTTCTTATTCAACAAATAAAAAACACAAAGAGAAAGCAGATTTATTAGAAATAGAAAATAAAATCAAAGATCTAGAGGCCGCTTCTGCTGCTTCTGCACAGGAACACATTCTGGGAGATCTGAAAAATTTAAAGCTTCAGTTAAATGACATCATCAATAAACAAACACAATTCCAAATACAAAAACTTCGACTCGAAAATGTTGATAACTCAAACAAATCGGGTACATTTTTAGCTAATCAGCTTAAAATTAATAAAGAAAAATCAACAATGACCTCTATTATGGGCCACACAGGAACTGTCACTCACGACCCGGTTAAAATCAATAAAACGTTTAAAGATTTTTATAAAAACCTATACACATCACAGGTCAATCCATCAGAACAAAGTATTAACTCATTTCTTAATAATGTAACTCTACCCAGATTAAATGAGGATCAAAGCTCAAACTTAGACTCTCCGCTCTCATTGGCTGAACTTCATGAAGCTCTGTTACTGATGCCCAACAACAAAGCTCCAGGGCCTGATGGCTTTCCTGCTGAGTTTTATAAAGAATTCTGGGAACAGCTGGCACAAACTTTTTGTAAAATGGTTACATTTATCAAGGAAAGCCAATCACTGCCACCTCACATGAATTCAGCTAACATAATCCTCTTTCTCAAACCAGAAAAAGATCCCACAATTCCTTCAAGCTATCGCCCCATTTCTCTAATCAATGCAGACGTAAAAATTATTTGCAAAGCACTCGCGCAGAGAATGGAAAAAATCACTCCTCATATAATTCATCATGATCAAACTGGATTCATCAAAGGTAGACACTCAAGTGATAACGTCCGCAGACTTGTTAACATAATAGATTTTGATACTATTAAAAACCAGGAAACAACCATACTCTCATTGGATGCTGAAAAAGCATTTGACAGAGTAAACTGGAAGTTCCTCATTGCTGCCCTCCATAAGTTTGGGTTTGGGGAATCCTTCATTGATTGGATTAAAATATTATATCACAACCCAAATGCATCAGTCAGAACCGACAAACAGACTTCTGACAGGTTTTTTCTTGGTAGAGGGACCAGACAGGGTTGTCCACTGTCCCCCTCTCTTTTTGCTATATTTATTGAACCTTTGGCTGCAACAATAAGACAGCG
>BSAI01000108.1:46007352-46094438 GCA_036245035.1 Adrianichthys oophorus | reverse complement strand
TAGATGATGGGTGGATGGATGGATGGATGA
This sequence comes from Adrianichthys oophorus, assembly GCA_036245035.1. Classification (NCBI taxonomy): domain Eukaryota; kingdom Metazoa; phylum Chordata; class Actinopteri; order Beloniformes; family Adrianichthyidae; genus Adrianichthys; species Adrianichthys oophorus. The sequence continues at coordinate 46,094,408 of BSAI01000108.1, read as the reverse complement.
TGGGTGGATGGATGGATGATGGGTGGATGAATGAGTGGATGGATGGATGGATGGTGTAGAAGACTGTGGTGAGAGCAGCCCTGTTTAGATACTCATGCCGAGAAAGGGGGCAGCAGAGATGAAGATGTTGAAGTTCTCTTTGGGAATGACCAGGTTGGATTAGGAATGAATCCATCAGAGGAACAGACCAAGGTGGATGTTCTGGAGATACATGCAGGGAAGCAGATATAGATGCCTTGGACACTTTGAGAGGAGGTAGAGTGATGATGTTGGTAAAAGGATACTGAGGCCGGTTCGATACCAGGAAATAGGTGTAGAGGAAGGCCAAAGAGTAGGTCATGGATGTTGTGAAGAAGGATACGAGCACAGATACAGAGGAGAGGGTTGAATTACTGTGGCACCCCCTAAAGGAAGCAGCTAAAAGGTAACAAAAGACAATGGATAATAACAGATAGGCATGTACTTTGGCAGTGTATTATCCTTCTAAGTTTAAAATTGCTTAATTGCTTGTTGCCTAATAAAATGTAACTAAAATATATAAATTGTGATGGATTTAAATGCCTAAAAGCAATTTGAGAATTGTTAATTAGAAACACCTACTCATACTTTTTAAGAGACCTAGTCAGTTTCTTACAAGTAAAATGTTTATATACACTAGGACTATATTGGTTAGCAGGTTACAGTTCATCCTCAAAGACTAAATGTGAATGGTTGTGGATTTTTGGTAAAACGTTTGTCAGTTTCAAAATGGATTTTCATGAAGATTTATTTTGATGACCACAGAGTTGTTTTCTCTTTAATTGGTCTGTTGATACTTCAGGCTCAGTAATAATTAACCCTTCTTTGTTGTTTTGTTTCACAAAGCCACCTCTGGCCTCTGTCACTGAACACACACAAAGTCATAGACACACACACAAACAGACACACAAGCAGACGAAGGAATGCCAGCGGCAGGTCAGGCAATGAATGTTCTGGGCTGCACGTTTTTATGCTCAATTACCCTCAGAGGTACAGACAACACACACTCTCTCACACACACTGCATAAAATGTGTAAACGCACAAAGTACCCACACAAACAACTGGTGTTGTTTACTAAACAGAGATGGACAGAAGAGGAAAATGCGGAGCAAAGAAAAGGATATTGTTGGGCTGTGAATAGACTTCCACACACACGTGCACACACACACATTCCGCTGTCTGAATGGCTTTGTAGAAATCACAGAAGAACAGAGCCTCACGGGATGTCATGTTACACGTTGTGTGTCTCTTTGTGCATGCACGGGATGAAAGTGTGTTTACGCTGTGGAACTGTGGGAACTCGACTTCCTCCAGGGGACAAAGGGAAGTCATGACATTTCAGGGTGAAAACTTGGTTTTAGGTTAGTTCTCCAGGAAAGCACTGAAAGTCTGTGTTTGGAAAGAGATGAAACACAATTCTGTGTGAGTGTGTGTGCGGTTTGTGCGACGACAGAGAGATGCTCTGTGTTGTGACTCCATGAGATGCAAACCATCCGTCGCGGCTGTCAGTCACTGTCATTCCCTCTTTGTGTCTCTCTGATCCAAAGCAGAAGGCCCGCTCTCCTGAACGCCGGATACTGTTACCGATGCTGCTTCCAGGCTGAACTGTAACGTAATACGCAGCATTCTCACAGGTTGAACACCCGGTCAGCCCTGACAGTAACGTCTTTATTCACCATCCCACCAAGAAACAACATCTTAAGTTGTGAGCCACCATCAAGCAAGAAGAACTAAGGAACTTTAAACAGAAAAACAATAATCTTGTCCAAAGTCCAAGTTGTATTCCTTTTGGCTGCTCTTCCTACAGTTTACTTTAGATGGTGTCTAGGTTTACCTTTATACTGACGTGGCAAAATCAGATTGTTCTACTGACAAGACCTATCCTAAATTTAGACTATTTGCACTTCTTTTGTACATCATTTTGAATTCACTTTAGATCAAATTCCAGTGGAATTTATAGACCAGATATAACCTGTTTTTAAAAAGTATACAGTTGTTTTCTTTTGCATGACACCAAAAACAGCTTTTTCTGTCGACAGTTTTTCATCACTGTGAGATTTTTTTCCTTAATTGTAGCAAGTTTCCTTCACTGAAGATGATAAAAACTTGTTTGGAATCAATTTTTAGAGAGGGACCTGGATTATGGCTGAGGTCTTAATGATACAGTCGTCCTACTGATCTCTATTTCCCTGATCTGAGAAAAATTACAGGATTCTTAAGAAAAGTAGACAAAATGATGTTTGCAGGGCTTGTTAAGGCTCTCATGTGAGCAAAAACCTTGTTTCGTTTTAAACATGATTTAGACAGACATCTTGAGGCTAAAAGAATTAGTCCTTTGACTCTATGTTGTTTTTCAGACAGTTTGAAATCAGGTTCTGAGCGCCTAGCAGGAAACGACATGAAAAAACTTTGGCTTTCACAGTTCTAAAAAAGGTGGAAAAACAATCTTTCCAGGTGTCAGAACATGACACTCAAACTTGGTGGTCATTTATTGGCTACCGAACAAGGCATTTTCTTCAGAATAGAATATTGTGCAGCTTGGGGGTTTAGTGGTAAATTGCATGTGGATTCAGACAGTTCCATGGGGTTGACCTGTACAGGTGCTGCAGGTTTTTGGGTAGTTCAGGCCTGTAGAGGGTCGTAGAGAAGAGCAGGCGCATCGTAAGAGGAGCTCAGGTGTGACAGTCCTCTTAAAGGCTTGTGCGGACACCTCAGGGACATCATGAAAATGGAACATGCCATTGTTGTGCGTCTTGCAAATGTATTTGTAAGGATAATGTAAGTTACTTATGATGTATGGAGGATGCTGTCACACGGTGTCCTTACGCTACATTCTGGTAAGATGTAAGCACAGGCCCCTTTCTGACCACTGCAAAAGCTGCAGGCACGTGGTGTGCAGGTGACACAAAAGAGCCTGTAGGATGCCCACACAAACTATTTGATTATATCATTGGCGTTATCACCTAAACATCACTAACAGGCTCCTTGAACAGTCTCTGGGAGTCTACAGCTGTACCAAATGCTCTACTTCCTTGATATTCTTTGTGGGCCACCTGTGCGCCCCGTAGAAGGATGTCCACCGAAGGACAGTTGTTAGATTTTTCTGAGAGTTGTTCACACCCGGCTTGAGTCTGAAATCACCAGAGCTGTGTCTGTTTAGGAAAGGATTTGCGCCTTTAGGCAGTTGCGAAGAAACTGTCAGCGACATCCTATCCATATTTACACATTTAAGCCTGAGAGCTTCCTACAAAACCCAAGATCAACCTGCTGCCGTCAATTCAGCTTCTCCATCGATCACCATGATATTCATAATCACAGCCATCACAGTAGTGAAACAATTTTGAAGCACTCATTCCCCAACTTTGATTCTTTTGATAAAGGAATTGAACCCTCCAGCAAGTGGTTCATACTACTCATCACTAGGTCACATCTGCAGTTTCAAGTAAAAGTTCTGTCAACGTGCAGGTCTTCTGCCGGCACTCTTCAAGACCCACAAACTAAAATGTACCTCAGAGCTGAAGATTTGAGCTGCACTCAGCAAAGCCAACATAGAAACGTGCATAAAATGATATAAACTTTAGAACCAGAAACAGTTTGGTTGAAAACAAATTACAGCTCTCATTGGAATCTGACTCACCACCTCAGGGTTATCATTCAATTCTTTTGAACTGGGAATGCTCATAGAAGCTCTGCATAAGCACACTACTGAAAAAGATCCCAACGTATGAATGCAGTATGGCATCCTGTGCTGTGTAAACCTGCTTCTAAACACAGTTTGATGGGGTGCTGACAGAACGCAGAAAACTGCTGACATTTTTATGATCACGTTTTTCCCCATCTTCGTCATAAACATGCTGAAAGCTGAAACTAACACAAGTCTCCAGAGCTGTGAAGTAGAGTAAACCCTTTGACAAAGTTCTGCTTTCTGAAACACATTAGACTTCTTTTTTAAAAAATATTTTCTCTCAGAGGAGGAAAAAGACGACATTAAGATGTTTCTGACATGTTTTGGCTGCCTTTCAAACCTTTGGTTACCGTGTTTCCAAAGCTTTGCCTGGTAGGATTCTCTGACTGCACAGTCTGCACATCTGGAGCCAACAGAATCTGAAGGGCCGCGTGGCTGCAGGGTCATTTCACTGAACCCCCCCAGGCCAGGACACGATTACTTAGAAAAACAACTGAAATGAAGCCAGAAAACATCCCGGAGAAAGAAAAGGATCATTTTCTTCCATTTGGGAGTATTTCTTTGTTCTGACCACATCAGTGACTTCCTCTGCTTGGGGTGACCCAACGCCAAACGACTAACCAAAGACAGTTTGGGTGAACCGGTGCTGAGAGGAGTTCTGAGGGTTTGTCGAAGCCTCTTTCTGATAAAAAAGAAAGATATGCAGACTCTTTGTGATATGGATTACATTAGAAGCATTCAACAGTCTCTTTTATCTACAATAATTTACCCATTTCTTTTTCTACTGCTGTGGAAATGGGGTGTTGGGTGTTTTGCTTAAAGACCCAATAAATGTTAAGCCTGAGATTTGAACCTCAGACCAACTACTCAGCAGTGAGCCAGAAGCACAGATCAGTATGGATTAGATTAGTAAATATAAATATCACCACGTGTTTAAAAAGTTACAGAGCCTCTGACCTGTGCAGGTGGGCGGGGCCACAATCCTTTCGCACTTCTGTAATAATTGTGTCCACATTTTCTGTGTGCACCAGCTACACTGGGGACAAAGTATTTCTTAGTACTTTCAGAGGTTGCCACACTGAATGAGCCTCATTCACACAGGTGGCCTTCCTGACAAAACCCCCCGGGCTGGGGGCCGACACAGGAGGACTTGGCCCCCTCGTGGCTACATAGTTAGTCAGCAGCATGAACGGTCTTGCCTAAGGACCCACACTGGTAATATACGCCACCTGGGAAACGAATCCTGGTTTCCCGCACACATTCACACAGGAACGGCAGCTCCACTGTCAAACAGTGGTGCCATCCAATAACCGCCAGGAGTAAACTGGCGTGCAGTATCTCGCCACTACGACACATGGACGGGCAGGCTGGGAACCGAACCTGCGATCTTCTGATCAGCGGTTGACTGCTCTACCTGTGCATCACAGCTGCCCCATGTCATACATAACTACTACTCTTACTTTGAAATGTTGGCCTCCGGTTCAGGTGTGTACTCTCTACATGATTTATTGAGTGACAGATAAGTGAACGGACAGACAGATGGATGGATACACTCTGATTCAGGCTGCCAATGTCCAGTAAAATGTTTTGTTTGGTTTGCAACACATAAAACATTTTAAGGTCATGAATTAAATGTCAGGCCATAATTCTGTTTACAGTTTTCTCAGGTCTATCTGTTTCATGGTCACCTCATGCAGACTGTCATGTGAAAAACAGCTGAGAAAAATATCTATTGGCAGAGAGTTTGTTCCTTTGGACCTGTAATACCACCTTAACCCTTTTACACTAGAGCTTCAGCTCCAGTTTTAACATTCTTTGCACATCCATCACTCTTTATACATTTATGTAATTCCAGAGGATTCTGAAGTGGAGAAAAGCAGCTTTGCACTGATATGCAACCTTTTGCAGTAGTGAAATGTTTAAGCAGTCAATCACCTTATTCTATCATGGAGGAAAGTGTTTTAGTGCCATTATGCAAAACATTTCTGTAGTAATGTGTGGCATATCAGTACCAAGCCGATGTGCAAATCTGTTTTTCTCTGTGTCAGAATCAGCTGATTCATGTTGATTGCGTCAATAGATGAAGAGTTACAGTATGTCAGAGTGTGTGTTATTTCGGTGTTGCTGACAACATCTCTGGGGTTAAAGGGTTAATGAAGAGGAAGAAAAACCCAGTTCTTGTCCTTGTGTCTTTCTTTGTGATAATTGACCCCTTAGCCTCACAATAACTGGCTATAAAAACTTGACATGAGTTTATGTCTGTGTTATAGGTTTGCTCCTGCAGCTCGTCTGCACATGCCCTTCTAGCCCTCATGCTATCCATGGCACATTAAGAGTGGGGGTCATTTGGAGCCCACAAGACAGCACAAGGGCTAGACAAACTTTTTATTCATATTTCAAGAAAGATATGAAACTTATTAAGACTTTTAGTCCATGACTAGAGTCATAAAAACAGCTGCTTACACAGGCTTCAGAACGGTTGGCAGAGTTTCCAGTCCAGTGTGTGGAAACACTTTGAATTTCCAAAGTCATGTGACCATACAGTGTGCTAGAATGTTCTAATAATGTTCCTTTGGATTATTCTGATGTTGAAAAACAAGAGTTGAATGAACTTTATCAAACTCAAATGAGAATGGATTTGACACTAATTCTTGTTTACTTGTTTGTTTGTACAAATATTTCATTTACACTTGATTATCTTGAAGAAATACAAGAATCTGGAAAACTTCACTGTTCAGTAGCAGGTATTGATCTCTGGGTCACACTGTCGAAGTTTTGGAGAAAGATGCCCTGGATCCACTTTAGCTCAGAGAATTGGATTGTTCTAAATGAACTAATATTGACTATGAATCAGATCAAGAACCACAAATTCTGAAATTAATTGAATTGTTGTTCAAATTAATTAATGCACCCCTAATAACAAGTCTTTGGTACCAAAACAAATTCAGGGATTTCTGGTGCCAAAATACTATTTCAATCTACTGGATGGTCTGAGCAGTTTTGATCTGAAAGGCGGGAACCACCAAGAGCAACCTCACAAACCCCCCAGTTAACCTCCATGCTCTTCCCAGGAAACCCCTCCAACCAGAGAAGCTCTGGTTTACACCATTCACATCATTCTACTATGTCAGACTGAATTTTAATTTTATAAAATACTTAAAGCTGAACATATCATATTTGGTAGCTGAGCCTGTCAGCCCTCTACAAGAGCAATGGAATGGAAATAGACATTTCTTGTATTTTTGGGGTCTTAGAATGCTTTTGTTAGCTCATGTATCAAATATGACACAAATTGAAATGTATATATTAAAAAAAGTGTTTGTTTGTTCAGAGGGACCTGTAAAGGCTCCAAATTCAAAGAATTGGAATTTTCAGCCAGTTATTTAATGGCTCAGGCTTTACAGGGTTAAAAACATCACTTCTCCCTAAGTTGGACAAAAAACCGTATCATGTTCTGTGAGAAGGCTGACATGGACCTGCTGGTGTTCAGGTTCAGGCTAGTGTTCTTCTGGACTCCTCACATGACACCTCCACCTGCCTCTTATGAATGTCTTCCTGTGTCAGACCACAAACCACTGTGAGGTTAAAGTCGGGTTCCAGCGTAAACACGGCATGGTGGACAAACGGCTTCCTGTTGGTGGAAACCGGCTGAGATCCATCAAGTAGAGAGGACAGGCGTCCCCCTGGATGGCCAGAAAGATTTTGTGGTTTTGATGAGAAATATTTGTTTGTGCATCTGTGCACACATTCATCTAAACCCTGTCCTAGTGGAGAGTGTGCATGTTTAAGAAAGGAAACTTGCACAAACATGCAGAAACTGTCACTAACAAAGTGGTGTCATAAGCGAGAGAGGCTGACCAGGCACAGTGATGCGTCCTGCTGTGGGATGCTTCATTTCCTGGATGAGAGCGTTGTGTTTCACCTGTAAACAAACAAACACACACATGAATTGAACTAGATTACTGTGAGTTTAGTTTCAGAATGCGTCGTGTGAGACGCCAGCATCCCTGTTGTGGAAGCTGTGAACCTAAGCGGCCCCGCTCTGAATGTTTGTGTTTGTTTGTGCCATGGTTAGAAAACGCCATGCAGCTCTTCCGTGGAAGGAGCGCCGCTCTGCTTAATTTCTGCTGCGGTGGCAGTGTGGAATGTAAATGCAACAAGTCTACAGTCTGGTGTGAGAGCGCGCTCGTCTGAACAAAGACGCCGTCAGATGCAGCAGATCTGCTCCGTTTTTATGCAGCTCCTTCAGGAACTCACTGTTACACCCTTTTCTGCTGAAAACAGATTCATATTTTCCTTATTCCTAACAATAAAAAGCTAAACTCTGGTCTAGAATCAGATTTTTGGCTGCAGTCTGTCCAGATCCATGGCCTCTGAGTTGGAACTGCTGCATCCCAGTCCTCCACAGGGAGCAGAAGGTGTAAGACTGAGGCTAGCCGACATCAAGGGGTTAAAGTGAACGGAGCAGAAGGATCGGTTGCTTTGGGTAGATGGATTTAGCATTAGTTTGATTCTGGAACCCTTTCAGATCCTTCTTTACTCTCTGTGCTCACTCTTGTTGTTGCACCCCCATGATGAAGTAACTGCAGCAGTACAAAGTTGTGTTCTGCTTTCAGGCATTCATCTATCTCATAGTCAAAGAAGAAACGGAGATCTTCTCAGTCAGAACATTAAATCTTCATTTTCTGTCATGAAAATCCCAGGAAAGGGAAGTCGGAGAAAAAGGACAGATTGTCTCAGGTTGAGCCCAAAGAAACAGAATATTCCTTCTTGATGAAACCCAGGCGATCAGAACAGAGACCAGAGCATGGCACCCTCACCCGTGGAGCTCTCTTCTCAGGTTCTATCTGGATTTCTGTGCCTCGAGGCTGACGTCAGCATCAGGATGACGTGGTGGTCGTCCTGACCTGAACTCAGCACTCGGTGACTTGGAAGTCCTGACGAGCGCTGAAGGATTCGTAGAACCCTTTCACCGGGGGAGAAAAATGAAGGCAAAGTCACAGCGGGGGGGGCTGCTGACAAACCTTCATCTGCCCTGACCAACTTTACAGACGCACCTGAATCATCTGGGCCGACAGAGAGGAGGAAATGATGCCATCAGTTATTTCTGGAGAGAGATGAGGAAAACAGCTGCCCAGATTCTGAGAGTCGTGTCCAGTCTGTGAGATTTAGGAGTTTGGTCTGCAGAGGAGGGGAGCTTCTCCAAGAAGGTCACACCATCAGCTGGTTTTTGCATAATTGATGATGAAGTCGTTGGCTTAGAAAAGACTTTTGCTGCTGAAACCTCCACCCAGTCAGTGTTCTGATGGTTTGGGTTTAGAAGTTTGAAAGACTAAATATACAGCTTCAACTCTTCTGGGAAGACTGTCCACAAGGTGTTTCTAGGAATGTTTGACCATTCTTCCAGAAGCTCATTGGTGAAGTCACACACTGATGTTGGTGAAGAAGGCCTGGATCTCAGTCTCTTCTCTAATTCATCCCAACGTTGTTCTGTGGGGTTCAGGTCAGGACTCTGTGCAGGCCAGTCCAGTCCCTCCACACCAGACTCTGTCCTCCATGTCTTTATGGACCTTGCTTTGTGCTCTGGAGCACAGTCGTGTTGGAAGAGGAAGGAGCCGCTCCAAACTGTTCCCACAAAATTGGAGCATGGAATTGACCAGAATGTTCTGGTATCCTGAAGCATTTAGTGGTCCTTTCTCTGGAACTAAGGGGCCAAGCTCAAGTCCTGAACAACAAGCCCACACCATCATACCTCCTCCACCAAACTTCACACTCGGCGCAATGCAGTCTGAGATGTAGCGTTCTCCTGCAACCTCCAAACCCAGACTGGTCCATCAGATCTTTTCCATATTTACCAGATGAAAAAGTGGGATTTTTTTTCTCCAGAGAAGGCGTCTCCACTGCTCTACAGTCTCTCTCTGCACTATGTCCTCTTTACACTTTGAGCGTTAACATCCACTGACCCCTCTCCATCAGTTTACGTGGTCTAGCACTTGGTGGCTGAGTTGCTGTTGTTCCCAAACTCTTCCCTGTTGTTCTGATAGAGCTGACTGTGGAATATTTAGGACATCTCACCACTGGATTTGTTATACAGGTGTTATCCTATGACAGTTCCACGCTGGAATTCACTGAGATCCTGAGAGTGAAACATTCTTCATTAATGTTTGAAAACAGTCTGCATGTCTGAGGGACTGATGTATACACCTGTGACCTGGACAGGTGATCAGGACGCCTGATTCTGATTGTTTGGATGGATGGAGGAGACAATACTTTTGCTACGATAGTGTACTTCCAAATTGTGATTGGCTAAATTCTGTTATAAGCTGTTGTACACCTGTGGCAACAACCCATGGCTAGTTGACCTTTATAGGCTTAATGCCCAAACGAAACGAATAGATTATTTGTTTCTGTGATCAAAAGCCACAGAGGTGTGTACGTCTGAATTACACAACTATTTGTGTTATTTTTTGTTCACATGATTTACATTTAAACGTTTAAAGTGAGCGTTTACCGTGAATAATATGTAACATTTCACATGAACCCAGATTTAAAATTGACACTTAGTATTTTTTCCAGACAGACTTTGTCTTTTTTGTTTTTATTTTATTTCTAATCTACAAATAAAAATATCAAAGTATTTTTGGTTAAATATATTAAAATTTTTTTCTACTCTATGTAAAGAAATGAAAAGTATTTCATGGCAAAAAAAGTTCATTTAAAATCTCATTATAAGTGCTCAGAGAGTACAGGGTGAACGGTTGACCCTCACACACTTTTTTCACCTCACCAAAACTGGCCTTCTATGCAAAAAGTTTGAACCCCCCTGATCTTTGTGCTTCTTTGGATGAACACTTCATTCATTCATTCATTTTCCAATCCGCTTTATCCCTTTCGGGGTCACGGGGTTGCCGGAGCCTAACCCGGCTACTCATGGGCGAAGGCAGGGGACACCCCTGGACTGGTCGCCAGTCTGTCGCAGGGGCAATCACACAGCCATGCACACTCACATTCACACTTAGGGACAATTTAGAGTAACCAATCAACCTATGAAGCATGTTTTTGGACGGTGGGAGGAAGCCGGAGTACCCGGAGAAAACCCACGCATGCACGGGGAGAACATGCAAACTCCACACAGAAAGGTCCACCAGCCAGGGCTTGAACCGGGAACCTTCTTGCTGTGAGGCAGGAGTGCTAACCACTGCGCCACCGTGCAGCCCTAGGATGAACACTTTTGATTTCTTTTTGCTTCATATTTTTGAAGTAACACTTCTTTTACATGTGTTTTTGGATACTCTACCCACCTCTCAAATCGTGTCGAACAAGTAAGGGTTCATTCTAGATCTGGTGAATTAAAACAAACCACTCCCATCCCACACATCATCCTTTTGTTACAGACTTGCTGTGTTGACCTTTGTCCAAAAACACTTATTTAAGAAGGTTTGTAGCCCATCTAGCTTCTTACTGGATTTGTTCATGATTCTGTGCTCCATGAAGTTGCAGAAAAAAATGAGCTGCCTCTTCTGCTGCCTGGTGTAAAAATTCCTCTGAAGTAAGCCATGTCTGTCCTTCACAGATAACAAGACTTCTGCGTCTTGATGGATCCAATAAGTTGTGGTGTTTCTCCTTCTAAGCAGCACTGCTGACACACTTCTGGGTTTTAGCAAACCCTGCTGCAGCAACTCCACATTTAAAACATGCTGTGCTTTAAAACAATGTTTTATCCTTTTCATGACTGGGTTTAATGTTTGAGTGCAGGCTCTTGTTTGACTGGGCTCATGTTGAGAATGATATAAATAAACAGAACGGATCTTGCCTATAGATGTTTAATGTTAATCTTTACCATTCCAGCAGACGCTTAGCATCAATGTGACGAAGACAAAAGTTTATATCATCATCTATCCATTTTGCTAACACACGGAAGTCCTGTCAGGGTCACAGGGATGCTGGAGCCTATCCTGCCTCTGTTGGGCAAATGTCAGGTCCACCCTGGACAGGTTGGCAGACTGTTATTTAACACAACCACACACATTCACATGTAGGGAACATTTAAATTCTCCAATGAACCCATAAAGCCTGATTTTGGCCTGTGGGAGGATACCAGAGAAAACCCACACATGTAGGAGGAGAACATGAAACTTCACACAGAAAGGTCCCAGCTGGGATTTGAACCATAGCTTTGATACCGTGAGGTGGGAGTGATAACCACTACACCACTGTGCAGCCCAAGTTTCTATGAATCTAAGGCTAAAGTTTTATTAGTTAAAAAATTCAATAATAATCATCGTTTTGTCTCCAACAAATAAGATCAATCAAGCTTGAATATTGGAAATCAAAGCACAGTTTTTTTAAGAAACAATACATGTCTGCACTGAAGCAAATAAAAAATTATTAAAGGAAACTAATTTTGCACTTTGAGCACCACACACACCCACACACAAAGGGGCCACTTTAATAAAAGCCAAGCTCTGATCGATGGCTTTAATTTGAGGATCAAACTTTGCAGGAAGTCAACTGCTGCTGAACAAATTACACTGTGTGTTTCTGTGCACGTGTGTTTACGTTTGTGTGTCTGTTGCTCATGGACCTGCAGCCTCAGTCAGGCCTTTGTGTGAAACTTGTCGCACAGGGAGTCTTCTCTCCTGAAGCGTCGCAGACAGATGTATCTCACCGCAGGAGGAAGCCACCATACAAAGGAGTTTATCTTGATGATGACAAAACAAAGATGCTTGACTGCCACGCACGGATGTGTGCACTTGTGTGATTGCAAGCATGTGTACGTGTGTAACCCTATCTGTGTGCAATGCAGGAAATTATTGCATCCATATGCTCATCACACAGAGTGGTCACAGACATGCTTTATTTTCCACTCATTACATTTTCAGACTGTAGACCATTACATCTGAAAAATGACTTGTCACCGTTGTGTGTCTGGACACACACGGGAACAACTAGCTTCAAACGTGACAATCTGCTGGAGGGAGAGATGCTAAAGAGGATGGGTATTGCTACAGAAACACGAAATACATACATTTTTGGTTCATAAGGGTACAATTAAACTTATAAATCAATCCAATCAGCCGACGGTAAATTGCTAGTTTCATTCTCACTTCTCAGTTCATCCAACTCAAATCTTTTAGATTTCAGTCCTCATCAGTATTTACTGGTGTTCCTCAAGGTTCTTTCCTCAGCCCTCTTCTCTTCATCACCTACTTCCTACATCTTGGCAATATATTTTGTCAATTCAACATTGATTTTCATTGTTTCGCATATGACACCCAGTCCTATCTGTCCAGCAAGCCTGATTGCTTTCTTCCACCCCCGCCCATTCACTCCTGTTTGTCCAAAATAAAAAAACTGATTCGCTTTAAACTTTAATAAGCTCAACAGTGATAAAACCATGGTACTTCTTGTGGGTTTCAAATTCACCCTTTCTAAAGTTGCAAGTATCTCACTCTCTGCAAAGGGAGCAAACAAATCTTTATTTCTATAGCACTTTTCTCTGAGAGCGACTCACAAAGTGCTTCACAAAGCTAAAACAAGATCAAGTCAGAGAAACAACACAACATGGCACAGGGTGCCTAAAGCAGATAGAACCCAATAAAACAATTTCAGCCATATACGTAAAACAAGAGTGAACACAGGTAACAGTCAGCTAAAAGAACTTCTAAATAAAAATGCCTACTTCAATCTAAAAACATGACTAAAAAAATTCTTAAAATATTATTTTGTATTAATACATTTATATTAACTTACAAAGCATTTGTAGAATATTAAAAATGTTAACACATATTTTCTTAAAGATTAAAAAATGCTAATAAATGTCTTTTTGAGCAGTTTATTTACACGTGTAAGTCATCTGGACAGGGCCTGGTCCTGTGCATAGACTGAAGCCTGAATCTGGTCTAATGTCTGTTTTTAACTAGATATATTTAGAAGGGCCATTCTATTAACCAAGTCATCTATTATATCTGGGTACTCGTTTTGAGAAGAGGCCTGTCCTTGATTCTGGTCATTTCTTTGATCGGGTGCTGATCTTTGACTCTGACACTCTAACAGAAAGGTAACCCGTTTTTGAGGGCGGTCCTGTTTTTGAAAAGGGTGCTGTCTGTGGGCTGGCGCATGTTTTAAGATTGACCTGGGTCTTTCGACTGAGGCCTGTTTTTGGACCTGCCAACGTATTTTAATGGAGACTTGTCTTTGGACCTGCCAATGTCCTTCAATGGGAAGCTGTCTTCGGAGCTGCCAAAGTCTTTTAACGGGGGCCAGTCTTTCAATCCATTTTTTTTCCGAGAGGTACCCTGTCTTTGTGTGGCGTCTCTTTTGCGATTATGCCCAAATTTGCGTTTTATCCACTTTTTTGCTTGTCCATTTCGTGTTTGTCTTATCAAATCACGTACTCGGAGGGGTTTGTTGGATCTAAATGACCCATGATTTGTGGAAGTGTCTGACATCCTTTGTTGACCTGAGTTAAACCTGGTTGAAACTTTTGGATTAGAATGACTCATTTCAGGTCTAAATGTACTCCTGCTGGAGTTGATGGGTGTGTTTCTCTTCAGGACAGACAGATTGGCTAATCCCATAGATTTTTGTCTGTACCGTCTTCTTAGCATTTCATTTGTTCTTTCTTCTCTTTCTTTTTTTGTGTCCAAAAGTTCACAGATCCCTCTGAAACATGCAAGTTATTGATCCTTATTAAATGTACGGTGAGCCCACTGTTTGGCGGAATTCCCTTCCCTAATTGAATTCGGGTCTCCAAAACTGAAGAAACATCTTGTTATCCACTTTGTTCTCAATGTGTGATGTTTCCGTGATTTGGTTTGAATACACAGTTGTATCAATTCCTCTGAATTGATCCAGCAGCTGAAATCTGCAACCACAAGCAGTCCTGCATTTTGTTAGTGAATGGTTCTGTTTGGTTTGGTTCTATTTGATCTTTAATATAGGATGGAGCCAAACCATTCAAGGCCTTATAGGTTAGCAGGAGGATTTTGAACTTGATTCTAGATTGAACCGTGATCCAGTGAAGTGAAGCTAACACAGGAGTAATGTGTTCTCTTCTGCTGGTTCCTGCTAACAATCTAGCTGCTGCATTTTGAACAAGCTGAAGACTTTTTAAAGAACTTTTAGGACAGGCTGCTAGCAAAGACTTACATTAATCCAGCCTAGACGTAACAAATGCATAAATGAGTTTTTCAGCATCGCTTTGTAATAGTATATTTCTGATCCTAGAAATATTGCGTAGGTCAGATAACAGAGTAGATTGCTTGGTATGCTGGCAGAATGAGACTGACAATACTTCGCACAGAGTGTTGTCTAAATAAGCATAGGCATTTTATTTTTATTGATAACTCAAAAGAATAGTGTAGAGTCTGCAGGAAAGTCATTTAATCTAAAACAGGCTCCACAACCAACCTGTACAGACACCTGAGAGCTGAGAGAATCTTTTTCAAAACTGTATTTCTAAATGCAAATCTTTATTGTGAATACAAGTCATTTTTATCTGGCATTGCACATTTTAATTTGTATTTTGTGTTGTGGTTCCAGTGTTTTCTGTTGCTTTGCTTCAAATTTGTTTTAAAGGAAAAAACTAAAAATGTGTACAGTTAAAGCTGAATTGTAAACACTTGTTTTTGTTTATCATTTATTTTGTACATTTTATCTGGAAGGAGTAAATAACAGCAGATATATATTATACACTCATATGAATAAAAACACTTTTGTTTTACATTATTCATTTTGTGCATAATTTTATTTAGTTGTTGGTAATTAAATAAAGCAACAAAGAAACCTAAAAAGCTGTTTGGAAGCAAACATCCAAAGCTCTTTTCAGTGAGTCGACCCCAAAGAGTCGGTTCTCTAACCAGAATTCCCACCACTACAACCAATGAAAATAAGGACAGAAAAGTAAAAGCTGGGCCATTATGTAGTTTTCTAATAATATGCCTACAATGTAACTCATTTGAAAATATAAAATTTCCCAGAAGCCATCAGTGTTTCTAGTCACAGTTTCCTGCTTAAATCTAAAGCGCAGCAATCATATATTGATGTTGCTGTCAATGAGCGGAGGTGAACAGGAGTTTGTGTTCAGACCAGTTCTTGCGGGGTTATGCTTCTCTAGCCAAAACAGTCCGAGGATGACAGGGCAACGAGGAGACTCGATGGCAAAAAGGCAGAGGGTCTCATGATGGTGGTCTGGCGTGGTGACTGAAATGTCCTGGGTCAGTTTAACTAAACTGAACATTAGCGAAAGATTTGTCAATAGAATAATGAATTATTACATCAAAAACGACTTGAAAGCATTTTTTTGTCCTCAATAAATGATACAGAAGGTCCAGCTTTTTTGGCTTATTGCAGTTAGTGAAGAAGAAACTGTATCACAACAGGACTTTTAAAGGTGTGATTTTCTGAGGTCCTAAAGAAAGAGCACAAAAATGTGTTTGCATGCAAATAGATTAAATACAGCAATCAGTTCATGTTTGTGCGGTTTATGTAAACCACCCACAAACAGCAACATTTAAATGAGGATTTGATGTGCTATGGATTGATCTGATCGCCTCTGATCGCTTCGCACTCAAGCCGGCATCCTCGGGTCAAGTGATCAGCTTCTCCTACAGGTACTGTGGTGAAGATGGGGTTCAGGAGGTATCTAGTTTTTTTGTATGTATTCATGGAACACTCAACTACTCTGTCCTGAAGTAAAACAACATAAAACCCATTTTTACAACCAGCATGCTTGTCCAGTGATTCTTTCTTCTGCTTTTCTCAGCAGCTTTGTTTCCATTTGGTTTATTGCTTTGTTCCAGCTGTGCTAGTGCGCTCTGTGAATAAAAGTGAGCTGTCATCTTTTTGCATAGCTGATCCTAAATGAGGTTCTACTGTAAAGTCTCTAGAAGAACAGCTAAAAGGCTAAATGTAACGAGGCTGCTTGTGTCTGGGGAAATGGGGCACTTTAGTGATGCCTGTCACTCTATGGAGGATGGGAGAGTCTGGAATCAAGGGCAGCAGCCTGAAGACAGTTTGTCAGCTCTGTGTAAATGTTAGCCCCCATCAATGAAGCAGACAGACTGACAGGCGGAGTCCATCGGGAGGTGCATTCAGCTTCAGGTTGAGGGACAGGTCTAACTGCTGGAGGATAGTGTGACTTCTTAAAATGAATTCTTCATCTTCAGAGGCATGAATCTATTCTTCATTGATGAGTGAGTTAAAAATATGTCAGTGAGTGGGGTTATAAAATCTTTTCTCCTCTCTTTAACGCCTCCTCTGCCCCCTCCTGGAGTCTTTGAAGTGACTATGGCAGAGAATTAAGTCAACTGAGCAGCACCTGGGAGAGCCATCCAGCCCCCTGTTACATCATGTTACAGCAACATCAAGGAGAGAAGGAGGAGGAGTGGCGAGAGGGATAAAGATCTGAACCTGCTGCTCTCTGTTTGACCTCCACAATCAAAGCGTCCTGTTAATACGGCAGCATTTTCGCTCCGCTCTGCCCGCCAGCACTCTCGGAGGTATTGGAAGCAGAAGCCCAGCCGCCCCTGAAGAGCTTTCTTCATGTTCACGACTCATGACATGAATAACGCTCTGGAAACGTAAGACCGAAACCTATCTGAAGTTTGCAGCAGCTTCAACTCACACAATTCCAGCTGAGGGGTTTCTGACACAATCCCATTTGGATGCTGATAAAATCTGTTTTCTTTTCTTTGTGGGGGGCTCTCATGAGCGATCCAGTCAAGATGCAGAGGCAGCTAATATTCACACCGGACTGGGAAATGTGTGTTTCAGGCTTCTGAGTTCAAAACTCTCACGTTAAACTATAGTTACGCAAGTTTCTGCAGCAGTTGTCAGGCTCTGCATACAAAACGTGCTGCAACTGAACAAGTAAAACCTGCTACAAGTTAAACCAATCAGTGACTCGCATGTGGTAGTGACGAATGGATGATGTTACCTGTAATTCACAGAAGTACCAACTGTCTGAAAATGGATCATGAATGACAGATGAATAATTGCAGTTTGTGTTTGCTTTAACATTTCACACCAAGCCTTTTTCAAACGTAGCTACATGCACTGGTAAACGGGAGAAGAAACAGAAGAAGCCCCTCCTGGCTTGTCCATTGTGAACACCACGGGCTAAGCGCGGGTTCCTGAACATGCGTCACATGCCCGAGCGTTTAGAAGTGAATGCAGGGCAGCTTTCCAGCTCTGTGCAGGTACAGCAGAGGTGTGATGAAGCTGCTGATAATGCTGATGCTCAGGCTGACCAAAGTGATTTGCAGGATGAGCGTTATGGACGCATACAGGATCACTGGGCCTAGCAGGCTGAGCTGCAGCAGCTGCGTGCTGCTGTTGAACACCAGCGTGATCATGATCACCTTGAAAGCCTTCTTCTTCATGCTGTTCCAGCTCTCAGCGCCGCGCCCCCCATCGCCGGGCCCCAGCTGCTTCAGCACGTAGAGAACGCGCATGCCGCAGTACAGCAAGATGAAGACGAAGAGCAAGGATTTACAGATGAGCAGAAGTGCCAAAATGGTACGATGTAGCAGAACCGGACACATGCAGTCGAGCAGAATGAGCAGCCAGTCGACCACGCAGCCCAACAGCCTGTAGCGTAAAGGCCTGAATCTGAAACAAGAACAGAGGAAGGTCTAACTGTCTGACTTCTCCAAGCAGTTGGGTTCCTTTAGCCGTCTCTCCTAAGAGCTCTTTGTGGAACACTGACCATAGATATGTCAGTATATATGTCAGCTGGACAGAGTGAGTGTGACGTCACCCATAGACGATGGTTTACTTCCAGCTCCATTCAAATAAAGTCAACTCAGCCTGCCTTTTATTACAATCCGGATGACGGCTGGTCTGAATCCGCATCGGATTCCGAACCGCATCAAGAAGATGTTCAAAAAGTATCAGAGTAAGAATGGTTATTCTGACCGAACAATAGCTGGTTATATCTCTACAGAAGTCAACGGGATCTTGGCTTCTTGGAGCCAGCGAGTACTTCCTGTTTAAATCGGGGTGGGGGTGGGTCACACAGTCCAGTTCTCAAATACTGTCAATGGTGTGAAAGCATTCAAGTTGTGCAGCTGCCTGTTATTTAGATGGCCAGGGCTCAGGGGTTGAAATTCTACTGTTCCTTTCGCTGTGACATTTGACCCCACCTTTCTCCACAATTTACTTTACCCCAAGTTGCTTTACATAAAGGTTTTTGCGAAATGACAAAACTTTGCTGTTTCCTTTCTTTTATTTCATGAAAATATCTGCCCGTTCCAATTGTGTCCAGATGAAATCTCCAACATATCTTAGGTTAAATAAAGAACTTTGAAGACCTGGGACTTTTGTTGTGTTCCTCAGATTCTGTGTTAGTATTTTCTTGTTTCCCGCTATGCCCTTGACCCTTTGTAACCAAATCAGGTTTGAGTTCTTAGTTTATCATATTTGTTTCAGCTTGGGTTATTTGTTATGTAATTTATGGTTGAGATTTTCAGTTCTATCACTTTTTTGTCATATTGTTTCCAGACATAGTTTCTGTTTGGCGTTTTTTTCAAGGCCATGGTTTAGCTTCTTTGTTCAACATAAAAGTTCAAATATTGTTTTTTTTCTCTGTTTGACCCTTTTTAAAAGGGTCTTTAAGATTTTGGGTTGTACTACAGCAAAGTGTTGTCTATTATGTTCATAACATTTATGATCAAATGTGTTTGTTCCTTTTTGGAAAAAGCCAGCGCTGAAAAATGACTCAAAGTGTTGAATCTAAAACTTTTTCAAATGAAAAAAAAAACAGAAATAAAGTGAGATGATCGTTATTCTAATTTGTATCCACTTCAAATTCATGTGGATCCTATTTAAAAACAAATCAGTAGAAATTCTGGAGCTTTGTTTGTCTCCACAGACCCAACGTTCAGCTTCTTTGAGGAAGAACACTTATGACCCTGAGATCACACAGGGTTACACTCAAAAGAATCATCCAAAAAACAACCAAAGAAGACAAAGCCTGCAGTCAGATCATCACCATTACCTGAGGAACAAGGTGGGATGCACCACAGCCAGAAAGCGCTCCAGACAAATGCAGGTCTGGAAGAGAGGCCGAGAAATCAGCATGAGCTGCAAGAAAAGCTGAAGCAGCAGCACGCCGATCACCAAGGACATCTGCAGCGAGAAGTGAAAGAGCAGGTAGAAGGACGAGCAGCAGAAGAGGATCTCTGACACGGCCAGGTTGAGAGCGAAGACCTCGGAGGCCACGGCCCCCCCCGCCACAATGAGCCAAAGAACGTAGATGTTGGCAGGCAGGCCCACCATCACATTAATGGCCAGGATAGCCTTTATTCCATCAATGAAGAAAGTTGGATCAAAAGCTGCTGTCTGATTGGCTCCAGTTGAATTCATCTCCAGCAGGTTTTTGGCAGATCTACAGAAACTGAACCAAAGTTTGAGTTTCATTATTTTTGTCTTCAGTGTCCTGAAGTCATAGTTTGCCAGATTCAGACGCTCTGGTTGGATGATTCAAAAGGTTGAAGCCCTGTTTCCTCCCATTGAACCATCTGTTCTGATTCTGGACTACATAAAACGTCTTCACAACGTGGTTTGAAACGGTCAACAAACAGCCAAGGATTAATGATGCTGCAGAAGTCTGTTCATTGGTGTTCAGCCGCCTCTCAGCGGACATTAGCTTTGTGAAACCTAATGAGCAGAAATTATGATTTATTTGTTACGCACCTCAGTCTCACTTGCTGCTTCTAAACACCATCCATCCACTCTAGGTTTTGCATTCAAGAGTTCTGCTGTTTGTAATTTGGGCTTTTCATTTCTCCAGCATCTCACCACACGCTCCTTTTAAAGTGGACCCACCTGTGGATTTGCATGGCGGGCAGCGGAGTCTAAGTTTACATCTGCTGCATTCAAACAAGCTGAATGGAGCCACGGATATGGTTTCTGTGGACTGGGGGCATGGCCACATTTGCATTGGATTTCCCTCAGAATGCAATTTGTCAGAGAACTTTTACAAACAGAGCGTTTCTTTACAGCGCCAACCTAAGAAAGTGATCCGGACTTAAAGTAGAACCTCGTCCAGCATGAAGACAAATATGAGGCTTTTTTTGGTTAAAAGTTTGACCCCTGCGACCTTCAACAGAGCAAGGTACCTGTGATGATTGAAACAGCTGTGATCCACATTTTTCACAAAAATACGTTTGTGATGAACAGAGAACTGACTGTTTTTATCTCAAAAATTCTCAGCCTACGTAGAACCACAGCTATTCAAGCACTAAAGCCTTTATAAAACCACAGAGGCCTGAAAGAACCACCAGTTCTGTAGAGTTACAACCAGGGCTGTCCCAGTGGGGCCCGATCATTTGGTTTCAGACTCCATCAAAACCAGCGGTTGGATATTTTTGATTTTTGATTAGCGCTGTAAACTTCAAGCTACTTGTTTCAATTAAGTCTGCATATCATGAAAAGATTACAGCTTTTAACTGCCGTAAAGTCCAGCAGAATGTGATGCTAGTTTGAGCAGCAGCTGCACAAATACAGTTCAGTCAAGTTAGCAGAATATTCACAGATTTGGACTTCGGGGCTCAAAAACTCTTTTCATAAAAGTTGAAATCTGACAAGTGTCTCTTGCTTTTTGTTTTAACTCAAACAAGGACCTGCAAAGGCATTTCAACGGAAAAAAAGATTGGGTTTTTGTTTCTTCCTAATGAGAACGGCGCCCTCCTGCTGTCGTCAGGGAGTGAGATGCTGCAAAGCAGGCTCTGGGAAAAGATTAAAAAACGACATAAATTCATAATCCTTCAAAAACAACCAAAACTAGAATGAGCCGATTACTAAAGCATCATCATCACAATCATACTACAGCAACGGTTATGGAAGAAAGTCCTTGTTTTTCCTTTTTAATGGAGATATGATCACATCAAATCAAAAATGTTCTAAAAATTTTAAGCAACAGTTTCGAAAACATTCTCTAATTACTAATTATCACCCATGTTTACTAGTTCATTGATAAACATTTTTTTTGTTGCACTATTTTACCTAATTGCTGAAACTACTTCACAGAAGTGCTCTGTTTACACGTTAAAAGATAAAAGGTGAATAAAATTAAAATAGGATTCATTTATAACATTTGCTCCATTTTTAACTTTTTTTTTTTTTTTTTTACAAAAGTATAAGATCGGGACCCGGTATCAGAATTAAAACCAAATGACTGGGATTCAGATCGGGAGCAATTATTTGTTAGCGGGACATCCCTAATTACAACATTCACAGAACAAAGGCCTGAACAGAACCATTTCTTTCACAGAACCAGCAAACCGTTTTTTTCAACAGCTGTGCCGCAGTACTAGTGTGCAGTGAGGGATGGTCTGTGCTGTGCTGTGGAAAGTCATTCAAATTGACCTGAAAACCATTATCAGGATATCAGCTCGGTGTTCATCCAAACAGGACCAGGCTTCACTGAATAGTTAGGAATATGAATATCATGAAATACTTTTTTCTTAGAGCAAACAGATATGAGCTGAGAGCCTCTTGTGCTGGACAGATTTCACTCTTACAATCTGGGTTATAAATCTTCAGAAACACAAGGTGTATATTCAACCCTTTCTCACTCCCGTCTTCACATATTGACGGATGGGAAAGGAGCCCTCCGCGTCAAAAAGTAACGCTTTGGGTGTCCCCAACTCGTCGTTTTTTGATGCTCTCGCTCATCCAATTAAATCAAAGCTCCCCAACCTCCAGGCGGCAAACGGTACCGATCCGGTAACAGACCACACCAGTACCCTGACCCTAACCATAACCTGGTACCGGACAGGGATCAGTACCGATTCCAGACACAGGCCGCGCTAGGGTATCGGTACTGGATCCCAAGGATACTGCGTCCCAACGTTCGGTCTGCGTTTGAATACGTCTTGTGGTTTGGTCCATGTTCGGTACCGCGTCCCACAAAACGACTGGACCCCTGATTTAATCGGAACAGCGGGTGCGTCAAAAAACAAGTTGAGAGCAACTGATTGGAATATTGGTACGCATGTTATTCCAAGTTTATTTTCTGTTAACTGTTTTTATTATTATTATTCATATTTTTAAAATACCATGGGTCATGTGTTGTAATTTTACCAAAAAAGCTGCAATGCCACTTAGACAATTTTTTGAGACTTTATTTTAGTTATCAGACCGATCCGGTGAAAGGTTTCAGTCAACCTGCATCATGTTTTTGTTTGCTCTTCAGGATGAGCATCACCTAGCAGCAAATGAGAGAAGATCATATAGTCATCCACCTGATTTGCATGACAGATGCTGTCTAGTTAAAGCAGGAGAATATTACATTTCAAAACCTTGCATGGTTTACATAAATATCATTACAAAAACACCCTGCGACAGACTGTACCCCGCCTTCACCAAAAAGTAGCCAAGTTAGGTTCAGGCAGCCCTAAAGTGGGTTAAGAAAATGGATGAATGGATGGATCGTTACAAAAACATGTATATCTCTTCCCTCTTAGATAAGTCTTTACATAACGTAAGGTCACAGAGGTGACCAGGGGTCACAAGCGAAAGAAACACCTGACTCTGCATCAAAGCATGCAACGATTATCGTGTCTGATTCCTCAGTTTCCACTGATATCTTGATTGACCCGTCTATAACCCTGTCGTTATTTCAAAGCTAAAAATCACAATGTTTTCCTCAAAGCAGCTTCATAGCTCCTTTCCTCTTCAGAAATAATGTATTTGATCTTCCAATCACGACAGTGGTTCTGTCATCATCACCCTGATCATAAAACAAGAATTCAGAAGACTTTGGTCTGGTCACATTGGAATTTTTTTCCTTTAATGAAGCTTCTAAAGTTCTCCACAGAAGAAATATCTGGACTGCAAGTCAGTAGCTTGTAGGATGAAGCCATGCTGCTTTGAAGGCTTCACTGTGTGTTCTTTAGACACTTTCTAGCATTCACAGTTAGGTTTAACATGAAATGCATCCTCCATTAGGTAAGATCTGTATCACTGTTTTTCTGAGTACTCCTCTGCATGTCAGGAACAGATGTTCTTCCACACATCCCCGAATGCAACAGGACTGTGTCGAGGCTGCATAGTCGCAAGAGAAAGAGAGCTCTAGAAGGGTTAGATAGGAGTTCTCAGAATCATTAAGCCTGTATATGCTCAGAAGAAGCAGCTCTTCTGTGGTTTATAATTTAAATGTTGCTGTCCACATCTGAAATGAAGATAAGCTATACATCCTAATTAAAAATCCATGTGGGGAAGAAACCACGTCCCTTGGTGCTGAAAATGATTAGTCTCTGTTTGGCATCCTGGAGTTCAGCTAGAATCCAGTTTCCACAAAGTCAATCCACATCTCCAGCTCAGAGAAAACATCTTCTGTCAATTATTGCAAAAACTAACAGATCATGAAAAAAGTTGAACCCCCGAGAAACACAAGGAAACTCAGAAGATGAACTTCAGTTTAGCCCTAAACCTCTGTCAAATTGAAAGGTTGGCTATTCTATTGTCTGATCAACCACTCTATAGAAATGTCCTGAGGTAAAAGTGGCTGTGGGTCAGTAGGCTAAGCAGTTGTCTTTTCTAAAGATTGGCTGGGAGTTCAACTCCACAGCATGGTGGATACACTATTTTTTATGATTATCTTGTTTTTTGAGCCATGAAAACAAAGCAATTTCACTATCGTGGGATCAATGAAAGCTCTTTGGCACCATGTGAGCCCTGAGAGGACACTGGTTTAGATAACACTTGTGACAAAGTACCTTGGCAAACAAACAAAGAAACCATGCAAGTCATCCGTCAAATAATCACAAACTTAATAATAATTTTCTAAGTTGGAAAAAGTGCTTTGGATGAAGCTAACAGCTTATCAAGTCCAAGCCCCCTCTTTCTTATTCAGCCCAAACTAAACATACATGGAGGTCTTTATTTTTACATAGAGTAATATGAACACAAAACAGTATCAAAATGGTGAAAAGAACAACACAATAACACATTTATACATTTGTATACATACAAATAAAATCAATGTTATTTGTTTCTTTGTATTTATCTGCTATTTCGTCCTTTATGAGTGCCTTTAATTGATGTATGTTTTGACCATTTTTGATGTCTTCCCTTCAATGATTCCATAACTGCGCCCCCTTGTGGAGATGCAGTGGCATTTCATGTTTGTTCTGACAGGTGTTTTTATTTTCTCTCAAGCGGAAGAGCTTTTGGATACTTTCTGGCAATTGTTTATGTGTAACTTTGAACATGAATTGAATTATTTTGAAGTCAATCAAATCTCTAAGTTTCAATAGTTTTAGTTTAATAAAAAGTGGATTTGTTGGTTCTGCAGAAGGTGACTTGTGATTATTCTTTTTTTGGAGAAGAAAGACTGAATTCAATGTAGTTTTGTATGTGTTTCCCAAGCTTCCACACAAAAAGTCATATAGGAAAGAATGAATGAGCAGTACAGAGTGTTCAATGATGACTGGTTTAGGAAATATTTGACTTTACATAGTATAGATATTGATTTAGATATTTTGGATTATTTTATATAGGTTATGTTTCTTCCAGCTTAATTTTTCATCAATGATTACACCTAGAAATGTTATTTCGGACACCCTTTTAATTTCAGCATTTTCAATCACGAGTTTCCTATCAGTATTGGTTGTTCTGTTACCAAACATTATGAACTTTGTTTTATTTAGATTTAGTGTTAATCTATGCAGATGAAACCAACTTTTAAATGTATTGAGTTCTTTTCCAGCTGCATCCATAGTTCTTCCAAAGTGTCTCCACAGCAGAATAAGTTTGTATCATCTGCAAATAAAATAGTTTTCAACATGCTTAAGATTTCACAAATATCATTACTTATTGTCAATCAATGATTTCTTATTTATAAACTCATTGTTTGATTTGAAGAAGTGAGAAGGAAAGTCAGATTTCTCTGTACCTCTTTTGATAATTGTATTTAGTATTTTCTACGTGTTCTTTTTGTTGCTTTTATTATTTTTGAATAATTTCATATCTTAATCTTCTTTTTCCATATTATTTTGGTTAGTTTGTTTTTATATGATTTGTATGTGAGCTCTGCTTCACAACTTCTTTTCATTAAGAATTATTTGTATAGAACATTTTGCCTTCTACAAACATTAATTAATAATGCCCTTGGTTAGTCAAGGTTTCCCTTCAGATTTCCTATTTATGAATTTTGTTACGAGAGGACAATACTTTTCATAAAGGTTTGTTGTTGTTGTTATAAAAGCATGATAGACTCCACTCCAATCATAGTTCACTATTTTTTTTGTTTTTAAGTTCACTGACTGAACATTCATTCATTTGTCTTGTTGCTGCATGTTTTGGCTGGAGTTGTTCTTTTTTGATTGTTTTTTGGATTATTGCAAAGACTGGGAGGTGCTCACTAGGATCTTTATTATGAACCCACAATCAACTTTTTGCCAGCCACATTTGTAAAAATGTTATCTATTAGTGTGGCACCATTAGTTGTTACTCACGTCGGCGTGTGATTGTTGGATTCAAGGATAAGCTATACATTGCGTTAATGAAGTCATCAATGGTCTTGAGTTCTCAACGGTTTAACAGATCTATGTTAAAATTCCGTTATTTTGTTCTACATTCCACCTATTGCATCTCTGAATGTATCAATGCAGGATCCAGGTGTTCTATACACACAGCTTAGAATTATTTCTTTAAATTTTTCTATTTTAATTTTTACAGTAACACATTCCATAATACCATCCACTACTAATGATAAGCTGTCAATCTTTTTCTTGTGACTGACTTGTCAATATACAATGCAACCACCGCCTCCTTTTTTGTTTTTTCAATGTGTGGAGAACATGTCGTATCTATCCATGGTAACAGAGTCTTTCTTATGATTTAACCAAGTTTCAGAAATGGCAATGATGGTGAATCTGGTCTTCAGCTGATTGAAGCATCATTCTACTTCAGGCATATTTAGAGTCAAACTTCTGCTAATAAAATGTTTGACAGAGAAAGTTCCTACTGGATTCATTTTATTATTAAATGACTCTTCAGTGTAGTCTTCACAATCATCCTGCAACTCAGTAAAGAAATTATTATCGGGGTCATCTAGACTTTCAATATCTTTGTCTTTATGATCAGTCAATTGATACGCCGTTAGCTTTACATTTTTGGAATCTTTTTTTTTTTTTGTTCCTGTAATGCAATATTTCCCTTTTGAGTAGTGTCACTTGTATCTTTATTTACCATTTTTTCAGAACAAATGCTAAATTTGATGCCATGTTACACTTACTTAATTATACTTCTCAAGTTCAGTGATATCTTTGATGAGACGAATTTTGGCTTCCTCCAGTGTTCCACTCAATTTTATGAATATTTTGCATTTGTGAGAGACAGAAGGTAAAAATAGAATCCTGAAAACCATACACATCAAAAAATATTAGTATTTATCCCCAACAAACAAAGAAGAATTCAGTTCCTCACAGACGTGTTACTTCTTCTTTCAGCAGCTCTTCTATCCTCCAGTTATTACTTGAATTAATGTCACCTGTTTGGACTGGTTATCTGCATAAAAGACACCTGTCCACACCCTCAAACAGTCAGAGTGCAACCTCTCCACCATGGCCAAGAACAAGGAGCTCTCGAAAGACACCAGGAACAAGCCTGTAGACCTGAACAAGACCGGGATGAACCAATCAACAATAAAAAAGCAGCTTGAAGAGAAGGGATTCAACCGGTGGAACAATTATTAGAAAATAAAAGAAATTCAAGATCACTGACACTCTCCATCCACCTGGAGCTCCATGCAAGATCTAACCTGATGGAGCAAATCATTCTAGGAATGGTAAGGAAACAGCTCAAAACTACAGGGGGAACTGGTCAATGACGAGACGAGAGCTGGGACCACGATAACAAAGGCTACTTTAGTAACACACTACGTCGTCTTGGATTTAATTCCTGCACTGCTCCAAAGGTCTCCTGCTTAAACCAGGACATGTCCAGACCTGTTTGAAGTTCTCCATCAGGGGGATGCAGAGGAGGATTGCGAGAAGGTCACATGATCAAATGAGACCAAAAAACACTGTGTTTTGAGGAGAAAGAATGCTGAGCTGCATCCCAAAAGCATCGTACCCCCTGTGAAATATTGGGGTAGGAACATCATGCTGTGGAGCTACTGTGGGGACAGAATGACTGATCTGTATCAGGGAAATTATAAATGGGGATCATGCATGGTGAGATTTTAAACAAAAACCTCCTTACATCAGTGACAGCATTGAGGATGAACCATGCTAGGATCTTCCATCATGACAATCATCCCAAACCCATTGCCATAACAACAAAGAAGTAGTATCGTAAGAACCATTTTAAGGTTCTGGAGTGTTCTAGTCAGTGTCTGGATCTCAATCCAATAGAGAATCTGTGGAGGGAGTTGAAAGTCTGTGTTCCCTAGCAACAGCCCCAAAGCATCACAGCTCTAGAGAAGATCTACATGGAAGAATGGACCACAATAGCACCTGCAGTGCAAACCTGCTGAAGGCCTGCAGTAAGCATTTGATCTCATTGAAACAACAAAGTATTAAGGTAAACGTCTGCTATTGACCAGAAACACATGTTTTCTGTTCCATTATACAAATATATTCTATATATCCATCCATCCATCCATCCATTTTCTTCCGCTTATCCGGGACCGGGTCACTACAGCCTGAGCCGCAGCTCGCTTAGACTGCCGATACCTGTCAGCTGCCTCTGGAGTCCCACAAGTCAGCCAGACCTGATAGGACTCCTTCTTCAGCTTGACGGCGTCCCTTACTTCCGGTGTGCACCAACGGGTTCGGGGGTTGCCGCCACGACAGGCACCAGAGACCTTGCGACCACAGCTCCGAACAGCAGCAGAGACAATGGAGGTGGAGAACATGGTCCATTCAGACTCAATGTCACCAACCTCCCTCGGTACCTGTTTGAAGCTCTCCCGGATGTGGGAGTTAAAGACTTCCCAGACGGAGGGCTCAGCCAGACGTCCCCAGCAGACCCTCACAGTACGTTTGGGTCTGCCAAGTCTTTCCGGCCTCCTTCCCCGCCAACGAATCCAACTCACCACCAGGTAGTGATCAGTGGACAGCTCTGCCCCTCTCTTTACCCGAGTGTCCAAGACACACGGCCGAAGGTCGCCTGAAACGACAACAAAGTCGATCATTGATTTCCTGCCGAGGGTGTCCTGATGCCACGTGTATTGATGGACACCCTTGTGCTCAAACATGGTGTTTGTTATGGACAAACTATGACCAGCACAGAAGTCCAACAACAAAACACCGCTCGATTCAGATCAGGGAAGCCGTTCCTACCAATCACACCCCTCCAGGTGCTACTGTCATTGCCCACGTGGGCATTGAAGTCACCCAGGAGGATGAAGGAGGCCCCCGTTGGGGCACTTTCCAGTACCCCTCCGAGAGACACCAAGAAAGCTGGGTACTCTGAACTGCTGTTCGGCCCATAAGCCGAAACCACAGTCAGAGACCTCTCTCCCACCCGAAGGCGGAGTGACGCAACTCTCTCGTCCACCGGGGTGAACTCCAACACTTGGCGGCTAAGCTGGGGGCTCATGAGTAAGCCCACCCCAGCCCGCCGCCTCTCACCATGTGCAACTCCAGAATGGTAGAGTCCAACCCCTCTCGAGAGACTGAGTTTCAGAGCCCAGACTGTGCGTAGAGGTGAGCCCAACTATATCTAGCCGGTACCTCTCAACCTCTCGCACAAACTCAGGCTCCTTCCCTCCCAGAGAGGTGACGTTCCATGTCCCAAAAGCCAAGTTGCATGACCGGGGTTTAGGCCGCCAAGGCACTCGCCCTCGACTGCCACCCAAACCACATTGCACCAGCCCCTTCACAGCTCTCCTGCAGGTGGTGGGCCCACTGGGGAGCGATCCCACGTCGATCCTTAGGGTTTTACCCGACCGGGGCCCGTGGGAGGAGCCCCGGCCACCAGGCGCTCGCCTGCAAGCCCCAACCCCAGGCCTGGCTCCAGGGTGAGGCCCCGGTAACGCCAATCCGGGCGACGTAACAGAATCTATGTTTTTTCTGCTCATGAAGGAGTTTGTGAACCGCTCGTCACCCAGGACCTGTCTGCCATGGGAGACCCTACCAGGAGCCAAAGCCCCAGACAGCATAGCTCCTGGGATCACTCGAGCACTCAAACCCCTCCACCACGTTAAGGTGGCGGTTCATGGAGGGGATATATTCTATTTATAATGCATACAATCAAAAGTGTGATCTCTTGTCTCCTTTGTTTTACACTCTGTTACTCACAGTTGAAGTGTTTTTTATGAATATGACAGATATGGAATAACTAGCAGAATCAGCAATTGATATTTTTGTCCCACTGTACATAATAAAACCAAAGCAATAACCAAAGTAATGCATTTGATTTTGTTAACTAAATGAGAATAAAAATGACACATTTTAAAGACATGGTCTAAAGTTTAGAGATTCTGTTATAATAACGGCTTATTAAATGAGTATTCAGTAGCATCGTAAGCAGGTACGCATGAGATGCTGAAGCTTTTTTCCCTATAGTGGGTTGTGTCTTACTGTGTGACACTACATCAAAACCATGAGACCTTATCTGACATGGTTGACTCAATGACTCAATTATTATTGGTCAATTAAAGGTCCATTTGAGGACAATTTAGTTCTAGTAAAGTAGTAAAGTAAAAGAGAAAACAACTAAGTTTGTTAACACCTCCACCCCCAAGTCCACTTGTCAGTGATGCCTAATCCACCCAGAGGGAAACCTATTTTGGAACTAGACTTTATGTACATTTGTAACCTTTACGCTGAAGCTACACTTGATTGTGTAACAAGCCCTTCAGCGATTATCTGCCGAGCTGCTTAGCCTTCAGTAGTTATGTTTATTTTCAGAGGAGCTTCAAGGAGAAAGTGAAGGTGTTATCCGTGGCTAAAGACAGTACTGACTTCTGTGCGGCCTAATCCAAACCTCTACAACCTAACCAGGGCAGCGGAAATGAAGACCGTTGGGTCTGTGGTCCTCATGAAGAAGATCAGCTTTAACAGTGTGGTGAGTCTACCAAAGGTCCTCATGAAGAGACTGAAACCAGAACAGACTCCCACTCAGAGCTCTGATTGGTAGATCCTAAAGCCTGCTGTTAAACTGTGACTAATTACAGCCCTGACAGAGAAACTGAGATTTAAAGCCTCGTGTTTGCGTTTGTATGGAAACACACTACTTGAACCTTCACTCAATAAGTCTGCTTCATGTTAAATGAGAGCTCCATAATTGCTCACCTCTGACCCTGAAACATTCAAAATCAGGTAAAGTAAATATAAACACAGTTCTGACTCGGCTCTTGTTACACACAAGTGTCGTGGTTGTGCGTTTGTGTTCGGGCCGGTAATGAGTGGTGGCATTAAAAGGCGTTGTTGGCGTAATGAGCCACAGATGTGGGTTCAGAAGAAGCTCTCCCCGTTGTTCGTTTGATCTCTCATTTCAAGTAAATTTAGGTATTTTAGCTCATTAGCTGCTACTTTGTGGATGGTTACATAAAAACACGTTTCAGCTCCAAAAATAGCATGGAAAACCAGCGTCTGCCGGCATTTCTCTGCCCGTCCTGGTCCATGCTTTTGTTTGAAACTGTTCACTCCTGATTATTGTCTGTCTGTTGATCTGTCATTCTCTCGCAGTCACTGTTTAATTGGAGGGCCCTCCTCCTCTTCTCCTCCTTCCCCATGGGAAAGTATGCAGACACATTTTGATTTGATTATGCCTCACAAACCAAACCGTGCTGCGCGGCATTCCTGCTCCAAGCAGCTTACATCAGGAGAGTCCAGAACTAGGCAGCACATTTAGGCCCAGGGTTTGATTCCCACCTTGAACACTCCTGAAGCAAAATATCCTTAGATGGGCCTCCATTCTCTATCCTGCTTGTTTTCTCACGCAGTTCAGCTACTCAGAGATGCTGCTTGTTTCTCGCCACACAGGCAGACCTGACTCAAGCCTAAAGACACCCTCTACAGGCAGTCTTATGCATGCACTTGTAACACTTGGTAACAGCGGTTAAACCACAGCTTTTTCCACTATCGTGATGCCTTTAACCAAAAGTCCCTCCAAGTGAAAATAGAACCTCAGAATTCAATGTGCACTCTCTAATATCAGCCATTTCCACCAGGAAGCATTGATGATCAATTCTTCTCTGTTTTATTTGGGAGGTTTGGAGCTTTAATCATTAAAAACAGACACATGAAAACTGCCAGTTTTTTTCTTCAGCTGACAAACAACCGAAGAATTTCTAAACTAAAGTCCTGATTTAATAACTTCCAAGATTTATTTCTACATTTTTACTCCAAAAATAACTGCAAAAAAAAAAAGATTGATGGCCAAACTGTCTCCCCGTCTACTTTCACAAGAGAAAAGCACATTTCTACATTCCAAATGTTTCCAATTCAAGTTGAAAATGTTTAAAGAAATAACTCTGATGTTCCTGATGTTGTATGTTTCAGTCTAAGTCAGTCTGTGTTGTGATTATGTTGGACTCCAGTGCTGCATTTGGTTTGGTCATGGAAGTGCAGACAGTTGCAGCCCGGACCCAACATGGTGACCGCACATACTGACTTGGTTCTTTCACCTCTGGCTGATCAGTGTGGCCTCATCAGTATTCACTTTAGGAAAATCATTTTAAAACTTTGTTTGATTTCTTAGTTGAATCCAGCTGGTAATTGACCCCATTTTGCCATCTTTTGTCTAGTTTATGTTTATACGCAGTAGAAGTCCGGGACTGCAAAGACTAGATTGTTTTCACAATTCTTCTTTCCTACCTTGAGTTTGAGCTAAAATTGAATTCTGGCCACATAATTATAAAGACAAAAATTTGCACACACCTATAGTACCCAGGGAGAAGGAATTTTCAGAACAGTGAATAACCCTCCTCAAAATATGATGACATCACAAACGAGAGAAAGCGTCAAAAAAATGAATGGGGTCAAAATGTCCAGGGAGCTCAAAAAGAAAAGTTCAAAATTCACTAACAAAGCCAAAACAAGCATGTCAGGGATATCCAAAGGAAGTTTTAAAGCTATTATGGGATGGTTGAAGGACCTGCAGCTTGGCAGCCGTGTGGAGACAAAGTGTGAAATTTGGCAATTTTCACTTTTTTGAAGAATATGGGAAAACAAATCTTTGTTGGAATGATTGTCAGAAAATTTCACACACATGCCAGAAGATTAACAACCACAACTAAAATGTTATGGACCTTTGGCCTCAGGGAGAAAAATGTTGTGGACTTTTTATGAAAAATCCTTTTTGGTACCAGCTAGAAATGTGAACTCCTCCTCAGGCCATTATTAGGAAGCTACTGGAGAAAAATGTTGGCTTCAAAGTTTGGAGATTTTGAACGGCGTTAGCACGGTAAGCTTGCAAAAGTGGGTTTTCCTGTTGTTCCCTGAGTGTTTTCTCATTGAAATCTTTTACTCTGTACAGTTCTAAAATTCAGGATTTTGAAGATTTTTAATTTCGCTTAAGGAGGTACAAAAATGATTCTAGATTTATCCTGGAGTTATCAGGAGAAACAGTAAATCATGATACTCCGCCTCCTGATTTAAGTTCATTGCAGAAACTAGGAGGTCAGACTTTACGCAGGCGGAGTGGCTGCCGCCATGACTCACACTTTCTTTCGGTGACCGCTGGCTGGACCTCAATCTCGTCACGCTGAGCAGCGTCGACGCTCCCTTCATGTGGTTGGAGTTCCCAGAATGCATCACAACAATGACTTCCAAATGTCTAAACATGGAGGCTTTGCGCCTCTCTTGTTCTGTTTAAAGAGTGGTCGACGTGAAGGGGTGGAAGCTCTGCGTCTTGCTCAAGAGAACTGCCAGGAACAGAAGAGAAAAAGAGGAGCAAAGAACAGAGCAGTATGAATTGAAGTCAGATTTGAGTGAAAAAAAAAAGGTTTTTAGAAAAAGATGGGAAGAGATCATCAAAAAAATGGAAACCAAACGAAAAAAAGATGAGAGGGGGACAAGTGTGAGAACAGAAAGGAAAAACAAAAAAAAACCAAGCAAAAACGTGTCAAACAAGCAGTAGGAAGAAAAAGGAATCTTAGGAGGATCTCAAATCATCCCTTCAATGTCCTTGGAAAACCCCACATCCGCAGAGACGCACGGACAAACAGCTGCAGGATTTGACCATGAGAGGAAACTGCGGGCAGCAGCTGATCCCCCCCCAAAAAGACCAGCGCGTGTGGCCCAACCATTCCAACTGAGAGAAATAACCACTAACACTGGGGTGACCTTTACCCCCTTTTTCTGCGTATGGAAGGCCAGAAAAGTCACAGAGCAAGTGATCAAACTCCAACTTTCTCCTCCTTTTTGCAAGTTCTCTTGGTTCTTTCAATCCTCTCTCCTAAACCTGATCATACCTCCAATAGGATGGAGCAGCCAATAGGAAAAGGCCAATGAGACGGACTTCTCTGCATCTTCTTGAAATTGTCAGTTTCATGATCATTGACTTTCAGCAGATTAAACTCAGAGCAGGCTGATCCAGGTCTACCAGACTTGAAGATGTCTGAAGAGGTGACCCTGGCTGATGTTTCTTCACTTGTTGCTTCCTCCAGTAGATACACCTCCCTCTTGTCCTTCTCTCCATTGATCCGCAGACTCTCAGCATTTTCTTTAATCCTCTGTGTTCATGTAGCAAGGTGGGGTAGGTGTGTCGATGTGCCCAGTGTGAATGTTTCTGCATGTCATTCCTGCCGCTCTTGTTACAATAATCAGTGTTGAACAGAAAACACTAGCAGACAACAGAGCTCTGGTTGTTTTGGCCGTGATGCTTCAGGAACGTGGTCGGGCCTTCTCACGTTGGTCTTGAACTTATTTGTCTTCCAGCAAAGATCTGGCTTTTGATGTGGACGGTTTAGTGAAAACAAGTTGACGCCCTCGTCTCTTCTTCTGTGCAATTCCTTTATCTGCTGGTCGAGTTTCCAAATATTTTCTTCCTCTGCTAATGATAGTTCCTGTCAGCTGAACTCGGATCAGCACCGCACATAACTCCAACAGTAACAGTGTTGAGCTCTGAGGTGGGATACGCCTTACTTGCTTGGGTTTCTGCAGTCGTACCGTTGAACTCTCATCTGCCGATCATCTGGAGTTACACTAATCGTCATTTTGAAAAGTTTTATTTGGGAAGATGAAAACTTTGCTTTGGATATTTTTGTGACTTTGCCTGAGCTTCTCCAGAATAAAGAAGAGGAGAATTCAGAATTATTTTGTTGTCACTACACAAATGTACAAGGATTTTTGATGTGTGAATGCACATATTGTAGTTACAGTGGGTACGGAAAGTATTCACACCCCCTTAAATTTGTCACTCCATTTGCTAAAACCATTTAAGTTCATCTTTTTCCTCATGTGATATTTCTGTTTTCTTTTTTTAAAAATCTGCAAAAATGTCAAACATACTGTGTTTTTTTTTGTCAATATGGGGTGCCGTGTGTACATTAATGAGGAAAAAAATGAACTTAAATTATTTTAGCAAATGGCTGCAATCTAGCAAAGAGTTAAAAATTGAAGGGGGTGTGAATACTTTCCGTACCCACTGTACATATAGACACGTGGAAGGACAGACAGAAAGAAATGTATGGCGTTACAATTCTGTCATTAATTCAACGGCTTGTGTTTGATAACTGAGTGAGTGTATCCTACAACTGCAGCAGGCAGTCCTGACTGAGCGCGCGCGGAGTTCTGACCGTGCACGCAGTCGCTCAGTTTTCTTTGCACTCGTTCACTGTGTTCAGGGGGTGCTTTGTCACTCGGGGGGGCGGTAACCTTTCTGGTTGATCTGATTGGCCAAAATTTCAGGTCAAATCCTGAAAGGCCAAATGCCTGGAGGCAATAGGTCGGGGCTTTCATTTTTTTATCTGCTTTAATAGAAAAGAAAGGCCGAATGAAACGTGGATTAAAACGTTAACGAACGGCCAAGAACAAGGTAAGAAAGTGCAGCGGGTTTTTTTGTGCTGTAAGTTTGACTCCTGTAAATCACTTTATTAGGAAAATGTACATGAAGATTTTAGTTACCGTGTAATTTCTAATTAGCTCAAGACAGTGCTATTATGTAACTCAAAGTACAGGAAGCATGTATTAGCATGTGGTCCCGCCCTGCTGCCTCGTCATATTTGACCTGAAATTTCGACCAATCAGATCAACCAGCAAGGTTCCCGCCCCCACCACCCCCCTGCCCCCCAATTGACAAAGCTTTAAACCCCCTTAAATTTTTTTGAGCTTTTAAGTGTGTTATGATAATAATTCCTCATTAAAAAAAAAAAAAAAAGTGGTATTTTGATCCGTTCATGCATTTCTGAGTATTCATCTAAAACCCTGCGCTTTGAGCACCAGCCCCCCCCCCAATCTACAAAACTTGTGTTTTTTCTAATACATTATTGCACATCAGTAACAGAGGAGGGTGGCGTGTTCCTCCTTGACACCTCCTCAGTTTCCAACCTGGCTCAGGTGAAGCAGATCAGATCAGCTAGTTTAAATTGGTGGCAGGGTAGCCAGCAAAGGAAGAGTGGACTCTGATGGTGGTTTTTAGTTTTTTTTTCTTCTAATACTAAACTAATCTTTTCTCCTTCCAGGGTACAGAACACACCGTTGGCCTTGAAGTACTAAAACATGGTCCCTGTGGTTTTGCCTGAACTCTGGGTTGCATGTGGTCTCACAGAACCGTAACCTGAATTTCATCACGTCTTGCCTGTTGGTTAAAAAAAAACTCCTGTTGGGAGTTTGAAACACGTCTGTGTTTGAACGTGTTGAACAGGTGCCTTCCTAACACATAGTCCAGATGAAATGAGGCTGTCCATTTCAGCACAAAGATCTGACATAATGGTCACACCATCTTCTCTCTGAAGGTTTTTCTCAGCCAATCACCTGTTGTCTCTTTTTGACCTCTGTACCTGGACTTCATCAAACCTCAGCTCTCGCTGTCATACTGAGCTTTCCTCGTGATTATTTCACTCCAGTGCTCCTTCACATCCTTTGCTCACTGTAGCTACCATCAACAAAGCTGTAGACTCATTCTTCTTGTTTGTTGAAGGATGCTGTTTGGTTCCAAACATGCGAGTCTTTTGGACTGTGAGAGGTTCAGCACTTCCAGTCCAATAAAAGATGCTCTGCCACATCATGAACTAAAGTAGGTGCAGTTTTCCACCAGAGGGAGGAACTGGTATTGATTCTAACAGGATATAGAGGGTTTAAAAAATGGATGGATAGTTGGACCAGATCACAAAAAGGGATGTTCACTGAAACCTTTAAAAGTCAGAGGGTGTCTCATTGTCTGCCGCTGAAACTACAAAACTGTTGATGTGACGAGTAAGTGATTATTGTGAATTTATTACTCTGCAGACAATGGTTTCCTCAATACACAGGAACAAAGCTAAAAGTGAAGCACAAGAATGGTCTATTTAGCCTGCTCATATTTACCTTTTTGAACCAATTGCATCAATTTTTCCTCTCTTTCTGTTTTACATTCTAATATTGTAGGGTAATCAAGCAGTCTTTAAACAGCTCAGGTCAGACTCAGCCATAACACCACTGTCTGGATAAATAGTTGAAGGAATACAAGTAAGTGGAAGATGAGAGTTGGAGAAAAGATGGAGTAAGGACAACAGGAAACTCCTGTGAGGGCGCTGTCAGGAGACGATCAACGAATGTGAGAGTTTTTCCCTGAAAAAAGGACTAAAACATTAACCTTTTTGGGACACACAAATCAAACCGTGACAACTTCACTCCTGGAAAGCATCAAGAGTTTCCGAATCTTCCAGGTGTTTCCAGGAAGTGGGATTCCACAGCTGTCAGGACTGGTGAAAAACTAGAGCAGCAAAATCACATTTAACAAAACTGACTCGTAGTTTATTTCATAAGAAAGAGACTTTGATAAATAGTAATCTGACGGAGGACCAAGCCGTCTCGGTCATCCTTCTTTGGACTCCCTGATGGAGTCAGACCACTCAAACTATGAAACAACACAGAAATACTTAGAAATGCAATTTTGAGCGGAATTGGCTTCATATATGTCCTCCATCATCAGAAAGATGCCACAAGGACATGTTAAAAACACAAACGAACAATGTTTTATCAGAGTTAGTCTTCAAACTCTGTAAAGGACATGTCTGAAAAGATATTAAAGGAGGAACTCTTCCTTCATGATGGATTTCAGAGCTGAGGAGCTGCTCTGAGATCTTCTGCTGCAGGAACCACCAGCTGCTGCCCAGGAGGGAGAGGTTGTGGACCTGCATGAGGGAGATCAGGTAGCATGGCCTTGCTGAAGTGATCAGCTGGGTGTTTAAAAGGTATTTACACCTTTAAAACAGTATGAATGTTCATCAAA
This sequence comes from Adrianichthys oophorus, assembly GCA_036245035.1. NCBI lineage: Eukaryota > Metazoa > Chordata > Actinopteri > Beloniformes > Adrianichthyidae > Adrianichthys > Adrianichthys oophorus. Next base: position 46,056,363 of record BSAI01000108.1, on the reverse strand, counting down.
GTGTGGAATTTTTGTAGGAAATGTAACATCCTGACAAATCCAGACAGACCACAGGTGGAAACTCTGGAAGTTCAAATTCTTCATGATTAAGGACTTTCAAGTCAAGTCATAAATTTCTTCTGCGTTTGGGTCAAACAGCTTTTTGTGGTGGAACACCTTTAGGTAGATAAATCACCAAACTCTCAGGGAGGTTAGGGATTTAGAAAGATGAACCAGCCTGAGATGAGACTTAAAACAGGCTGTAGAACTAAACTGAACATTTGAGAAGGTGTTGAGATATCTCCTAAAGACTTCCAGATTCTTCTGAAGACATGTTTCCAATGTTCCTGGCCAACAGGATGGTCCAAATATTACTGCCCTTGTTGGGATGTCATGGTCTGAACTTTCTCCTTCTTCATGTCGCCTTGCTGTTCTACACCTTTGATCTGTTTTCTCTCCATCCATATAAAATGGAATGTGTGTTTAATCCGTTGTGTTTAATAAGTTGTTCTATTATGACACCAACTCATTCATTTTCCAAACCGCTTTATCCCTTTCGGGGTCACGGGGTTGCCAGAGCCTAACCCGGCTACTCATGGGCAAAGGCACCCCTGGACTGTCGCAGGGGCCACAATCACACACACACTCACATCCACACCTAGGGACAATTTAGAGTAACCAATTAACCTATTAACCTATGGTGGGAGGAAGCTGGAGTCCCAACAGAAAACCGCAAGAACTTCCTCCAGCTCCTCTCCAGCGTGTCCTGGGTCTTCCTCAGTCCAGTGGGACATGTCCAGAACACCTCCCCAGGGAGGCATCCAGGAGGCATCTGGACCACATGCCCGAGCCACCTCAACTGGCTCCTCTGGATGTGGAGGAGCAGCGGCTCTACTACGAGCTCCTCCCGGGTGACTGAGCTTCACATCTGCCCAGCCACCCTACGGAGGAAGCCGCTTGTATCCGGGACCTCATTCTTTGAGTCATTGGGTCCCAGAGTAAAAGGACCATTGTTTCAAGAAAAAAAAACATTTTTTTCTGTCCTGCAAGAAAAATAAAATAACGTTTTTCAATATTGAAATCATCTTAGTTTGAGAAAACATATCTTAGTGACTAACATTTTTTCCTACAATAAGATTCCTTGGTAAGGCCATTTTCTTACCGCATTGACAGATTTTTTTCCTTTTGCTTATTTTGTTTTTGACTTATTTACAGGGGGCCTGTTTTTGCAGTGTGCAATGCTCCAGAGCAGTTCTGCGAACAAGGTTCCATCGCAGCAACCAGAAGTGAAATGAGGAAAATGGAGGACAGACTGAAGAAACGTCAAACAACGTCTGATGAGCTTAGAGAAATCGATTGGGAACGTAACAACATCTAAAGCTTAGGGCAAGCGGTTGAAAGACCAACAGGGTGGAGGATCTCACAGACTAGAGCTGGGCAGCCTTGCTCTTGTTAAATAGGAATAATATAGTTAGGATTCGGCTCTGCCATGGTCATCCTCCCTTCAGCTCGGTAGAAAAGATTATAACTAACAGGCCACAGACGTTCCGGATGTGAAATTGCCTTTTGGTAATAATGTGGCAAAGAAGAACATTTTTTTGGAGAATTCCTGACCCTCCACAGACCAGATGTTTACTAAACTACCTCATATGTTCATTTGATGTCATGTTTGTGCTCTTTCTTCCTTCTTGGTCTGTTTTCTGTGGCAGAGTCACTTCAACAACTTGTTTCTACCAAAAACTGGCAAAGATCCAAAGCTCAGGCCATTCAGTGTCAGTTGCATGATTGAAATTCCTTACTTTTGCTTTTTTCAAATGATGAAAACAACCTTTTTAAATAAAAATCAGTCATCGATCCCCCCAAAGCTTCACCTCCATCAGCTCTCCACTCATCCGGAGCAGAGACTTATTTCCCTAGAGCAGCGCTCAGCTGTCAGGCTGCAGTTGATGCAGGTTATCTGAGACCAGACGCCTTTCGACCTGCATGACCCAGAGGCAGCATCAGGTCTGTCAGCACGACTCTAAATCCAGTCTATCCTGCAATTAACCTCCAACAACGGCCCACAAGTAATGAGGAAGACTCCAGCTGCTCCCAGGATTTTTTGATTCCGCTGACCATCCATCACTTTTTAGAGCCAGTCGATTTGAAAGACCAGACCCTCAGAGGTTTGCGTGGGTCACACTCCACAGTACTGCTGTCTGCTAAAATGACTGAATGATACACTCGTCCTCTTTATCCTGCTCATCTTTGCAGTGACAGTTGGGTCGTATATATAAAAGTATCTCTTCATGATTACAACTTTCAGAGGTTTAGATTTTGTAGTTTTTGCAGTTGTTCATCTTCTGAGCAGACAGATGATTCGCATGGATGTGGTTCTGCAGGGAAGCTTAAATCACAATGGAAACAGCAGGCCTCCAGGAGTATGAAAAATGACTCCAGACCAGGAGATCCATTCTGCATTCAAATCCATCCATCTCTGAGGCAGAAATACCGTCACGCTTAATAAATATGAAACAAATCTGCACATTATCTCTTTATAACCTTTATGTCCCACCACTGACAGCACAAAGGAGAGGCCGGGTGTCTAGAAGTGATGGATGAATCACTCTATCTGTCCTCAGACCATCATCTATCCCTCTCTGTTTACAAAGATTGCTTTGCTTCTCAATAGGTGGTGTGAGGTTCTGGGCTGGCTGGAAAGCGACGCCTCTAATGTGCCGGCTCTGCTCGACACTTTCCAGACAGTAATAAAGGTTATTTTCAGAACTTCTGAGCAAACAAAGACAGTTGAAGATCAAAGAAAGGCTAAACTTTAGTTTCTAATGGTAGATGAAAAAACAAAATAGAAGCAAACTCTTGTTACTCAGCAGTTAAAGCAGAAAACGGTCACAGCTGGTGGAAGGTTATCCCCCAAAAAACCATGACAGCATACTCTGCTGGCTGGGTTTCACATTTGATGTCCGGCCACAAAATAGGTTTTTTAAATGTTTTCTAAATCTAATCTGAGCATGTCAGACTGACTGAAACCCAGCTTTCATAGCAGACTAACACATGGATGAAGTGGTTGGACACAGAATTACTTTGCTTTGAGATGACTAGCTGGAACCAAACAGATCATTGTGCTCTGAGATGGGTCAGCACAACCCAACCTGGGTTCTGACCCTGAATCACCAGAAGAAACTGCAGAAAATAACAATGGTAATAATAAACAGCTGCATCCAAAACTTCTACCTCAGGACACAACTGGGCATGTCCTTCATTTTCAGTTTAAAGCCACAAACTTCATGAAGGACCTTCACATTCGGTTATACAATAAATTGCATTACCAGGATTTCTTCTTCTACAAAGACTTGGATTTGTTCAAGTTTAACTTATGTCATCTGAATTATTTAAAAAAAAAAAAGAGGAACATTTTTCTCTGCTTTGATGTTTCCATGCAACCGCTAAACAAAGTTGCCCAGAACCAAACGTAAAATTCCACTTTTATGCAGATGACGCCTCATTAAATCTAATATTAGACCAAATTTACAGTCAAATTAAGTCTTTAAAATGTCCCATGAAAGCATTAAGTCCTCTTTGATCCACCCACTGTCCTTTCAGTGGGATTATATGGGGTTTCTCAATCATTTTACCCTTATATTAACCCTAGATTTGACTTTAAAGTGTTTCATTCAAAACTGAACGAAGTTCTGATCTTGGCACTGTGAGCCTGATGTAGGATTCCTCTCTCTACACATCTACAGAGATCCAAAGTTCTGAAAACCAAACCAACTTCATCAGCTTGGATGCTGTTGTGCTGCTACATCAACAGATGACCACACGTGAAACTGTAGAAGACCTGATGGCAAACCACACAGGCTGTGAGCTTTCTGATATGACGTGAAGAACACTTCAGTTCCCCTGAGCATGGCAGAAAAACTGTTAGAACTCGGTAGACTGACAAGCTTACAGCAGCAGTGAATCTTCACAGGTTAAGACTGAGTTACACTCTGAGCAATGTATCACCGTGTCTGAGGGTTTGACTCCCAGCTTCTAGTGCTGCATGCAAGTCATCATTCATTGTCAGCTGGAGCAGAACCACTGATGTTGAGTGTTTGCCTCCACATCAGAAGCTGAGAGCTCTCAGCTGGGACCAATCAGGAGCAGCTCCTGTCGTCAGGATATTAAAGCCACCTTTACTGTATGTTTTATGCAGGAACTGGAAGTTTTCCAGGTGGTGTGGCAGATACACAGACATAAGGTTTGAGGCTGTATAAACACCTTCGGCTACTGCTGAACTCCAGCTAGAAGTGAGACTGCAGAGAAGTAGAGGAAAATAAAGTCACAAAAACACCAATAAAAAAGAAGATAAAGGCTGAATAAAATGACTTTGTTGCAAGATTAGAACGGGTTTCAGGCATGCAGGGATTAATGCATCATTTTCCTCTTTTTGTCTGCGAAGGTTCATTCCAACCATGATTCCATGTGAAGTTCATGAATCAATAGGAACCACAGAACTAACCACAGATCAATCATGTTAGTCTGATGGATCCCACCGTCTGCGTCTGAGGTCTACTTCATGTTTGACATTTTCTGGGATAAATTCTCCCTTTAATTCTGTCTGAAAAATCCAATTAGAATTAATGACAGCTTCAACAGAGTACACAGGGTAAAGGGATTTTTTAATGCAATTTAGAGGGAAAAAAATCCAACATTTAGCTAATCGAAGGTCCAAATATAAAAGACAGTTTGTAAAAAGCTATGAGTACACCAGGAACATGATTATGAAAATCATCCGTTTTACTCTGCTTTCTCCCTAAATAGAAGAATAGAGGAAATGAAAAGCTTTTGGATAAAAGTTCTTGCAGTTGAAACTTAGGAGTGATTGCACTCCACTGAAATAGCTGCTAATGAGTCTGCAGCATGTTAAAATGCCGTCCAGATTGACTCTAAGTGACCCCGTGTGTCAGCTGAGATCATTCAACCTACCAACATCTTTTTTGACCATAGAAGCAGCCACATGGCCTCAACCACCTCTGAGGATGCTGGTCAAGCCTCCTGACTTTTATCTCAGGCAACAAGAAAATAGCAGCGACACCTCAGAGAAGAAGAGGATAGAGGGATAGAGAGATCCTGAGCCAAGAGAAGGGAGAAAGAGAAGAGCTTTTCGCCAAATGACTTTCAGATTTCATATTTGCAGCAATGAGTTCCACCCATCCTTGTTAGCTGCAGAGCTGTTCTACTGCCACAAGCTGACAGCTTGCAGTTGTGTTAAGCGATGACAGTAACCACTCCTGCTTGTTATATTATGGTGTTCAGCTTTAGCCTGGGGTCAATATATTACATTTTCACAATTTTTTGTTGAAAAATGTGCGAGTAACAGGAGAACGCCACTTTGCAAGCTTGCCACGTGCACACCGTTCAAGATCTACAACTTCTAATTGCAACATGCTTTCCCCAGTTGCTTACCGGTGACAACTGTCAAGTTAGGAAACGATTGATAAAAATCCTTTGGACGGGTTTTGATTTGTAGCTGGCACTAAAAGTGTATTTTTTTTTTTTTTAATTTCAAGATGGCAGCCTTTTCCTGAGGTCAAAGGTCAGCAAAACCCCAGGGTTTGTTAGAGCTAGTGGCATGTGTGTGGAATTGTGGAAAAACTTGAAAATCGCAAAATCTAACATGTTGTTGCAAAATGGCCGCCAAGCAGTAGGTTGTGTGGCCATCCCATAATAATTTTCATACTTCCTTTGATCCTTGACACGCGTGTGTTGGTTTCGTTAATGAATTCTGATTTTTAGGAGATTGTTCCCCATTCTGTTTTTTAACGGTTTCGCCCACTATGATAAATGAGATTTTTACTACATTCTGATAAAAAATGAGTGAGCTAGCTAAGAGCACAACAGCTGCAAACTCGCCACATGCACGCCGTTCAAAATCCAGAACTTCTAATTCCAACATTTTTCCACAGTAGCTTCTCAGCGATGCTTGAGAAGTTAGGGGATGATTGATGAAAATCCCTAGGTCACAAAATGGCCGCCCTCTGATGTGTGACCTTCCCATAATGATTTCAAAACTTCCCTCGTATATCCCTGACACGTGTGCTTTGGTTTCACTGTGTATTTTGAAATATTTTTTCGGCTCCATAAGCGAGTTTCGACCCATTCATTGTTGTTACGGTTTCGCTCACCAATGTTGCGATGATGTCATCTTCTTGGGGGTGGGGTGGGGGTTGGGGGGGGCTAGGGTTGTTCGCTATGCCCAAAATTCCTTCATTCCAAGTATTAGGTGTCAAATGTTCCCTCAAAGGAGCAGGAAAATGTTCCATGTGCAAAAACAATATGGCCCTAGCAGTCAGTGATTGCTGTGGGCCAGAATGAATCAGGTGTCAGGTGTTTATGTGTTAACAAGGACGGAGTTAGTGTAGTCACATTAACATTTGTTTTAGCTGTATCAGCCTGGTTTTTTACATGTTTCAAAGTATTACAGGTATTGTGAACATGTCAATGTGGCTAATGCTTCTAACGTGGCAAACATGTAGCGTGTTACAAGCAAGTTCTAGTTACTGTGAACAAAGCCAGTAAAGTCTAACTGACAGACAGACCTTTCTCAGACTCTTGTCTCCTCTTATAGTTCGGTGCGGGCTTATAAGTGACATAAGTTCAAAAACAGACCAGCGACGTTGCACCTTGTAGTCCAGTGCGCCCTTTAGTGCGATAAATCAGGTCATCAGTTTTGTGAGTTAGTTTACTTGACATAAAAGTTCTTTTAAAAAAAAAACAAATAAAAGAAAAGACGAGGAAGACAGAACACAAAGGTGTTTATGTGTTCATTAATGTGTGGAGGGGTCATGAGATGGCGTTTCTGCTCTCCACCAAAGCTCCATCTGCTAGTTTTTCTTGAATCTGTTCATCCATCTATGGTACCTCAGAGGATGGAGCTTCTGCAGATGCTGAAGGCGGGACGTGTGAATCTGTGAGGGAACTTTAAAGTCTGTGCAGAAAAAGCAGGACAGAAGTGCTGCCTGTGAAACTTGAGAGGTGATGTGTTTACTGCCTCTGAACGTATGCTAACGAACACATGCAGAGTTAAACACAGAGGCTGTCGTATTTCCCAGCATGCTGAGTGTAAACACCACTCTGCAGAGAGAGGAAACTCAATTAGCCGATCTGAATCACAGTTTCAGCAGCAGCCGCCTGCAGTTGTGCTCAAAGAGGGCTTTGCTGCTCTTGTTGTTAATTGCAGACATCATGTGGGAAACATTTACTGCAGAGAGATGCAATTATGGGCTAAAATAAATCCGGAGAGCTGCTGTCAGCACTCGGCTTTCAGAGCAAGCCACTGCAGCCGTAAATGAGACCTGCTGCAGAGTCCAGCTGCACGTGAAGTAGCGTACGTGAACTGCAGAGAAGAGCCGCAGACTTTCAGATGAACAGCATTTCAACACTGACCGTGTACTGAGATCGCTGTTGAATCTCTGGTTCTACATGGGGGATTATTAGATGCATGGATTATGATCTTTAAACGGTTCTGAATCGTTTTGTGGATAGTGGATAATCCAGAATTGAAACAGTAATGCGTTTTGACATGGATGTAGCTTACTCAGACATTTTTGAAGAGCACACAAAAATGGGTTATCCGCGTGATCCGACCAGCTCTGACTTCGCTTGATAAAGCTAAATGTCTGGAAGCATTTTGGCTTTTTTAGTCTCAACAGTCAAAGGGCTTTGGACGAAAAGTCACGCCGTGTGCGAGTTGAGCTGTACCAAAATGAAAGACCCACTCCAATGAAAACAGTGCTTTACATGTTCTTGTAGCATTTCTCTGATGATGGAGGACATAAATAAAGAAAATTAAGATTCAAATTGAATTCCTGATTATTATTACTTACTGCTCCCCGCCAAACTGTCCTGTCTACAATGCAGAGGTCAATTCCTATTGAACTCCTGCTGCTCTGCAGAAACTATGTCATAAAACAGTTACAGACAGAAGTCAATGTCCTGACTCATGTCTAAGATCAGATTCTTCAGTTTGAAAGATTAGAACACCACAAGAACTATTTCAGGCTCTTAGAAGGGTTGACCTCTGTCAACCTGCTCTCAGGTGATTGTGAAGCATCCGTCACGTATGGATGCACTGTAAGGCTTTGGGCTTCACGTCATGTGGTGATTCTACAGGTAGAGGAGCAGTGGCGTCTTCCACAGAGTTTAAGCATAAAGAAGTTAGTTGAATTGAAGTTTCTGCAGCCGCTCATAGAGGCAGATGGGCTGGTCTGACAAACACACACACTGAGTCATAGTTTGACATGACGGAGCGCGGCAGGTGGTGCTGAGAGCTATCCTCCTCCAAACACACATTCAGAGGAAGGAAAGAACAGGAAGTTTATCTTTTTGTGCGCACATGTCCTCACGATCAGAAGATCCTGATTGCTGTCCACAAACAATCTCTTTCATAAATACTTCTCATGCTGATGAAGGCAGCAGCGCCGCCTTCTGGACTCCAGGAGAACCGATCCGGACTCCGGCTCTGCTGAAGCGTTCATCTGAAGCATGAGCTGCTGATGAAAACAAATGAGTCTGACAGGGAGGGGGCACCTCTGCACCCACATCTGAGGAAGCTGTGAGGACAACTCCCTGCTAATCAAAGGGTTTGTTTTTCTTTCAGAGAGGTCACGTGAAGATGGGCCAGAGCCTCTTGAACTGACCCAGACCCATTTCACGCCATGTTTAATGCACAGCCCAGACCTGCTCTGCACCCCTTCAACACGTTACAACACAGAACCAGAACCCTGCTCATGTGCTGATCCACTCACACTCCATCAGAAATAATCCTGTTGAGAGTTTGGACTTCCTCTCTTTAAACAAACTGATTAAACAAACTAAGCTTTAAGCCACAATTTAATTTCAGAAACGACTGAAGAGCCGAGATCAGATTCCTCCGTGCTTGTCAGCTGTCAGGATCTGCTCCTCGGCAATTTATGAGGACACTAATAAACCAACCTGAAGGAGATGTGTGTTGGAGGACGACTCCTCTCATGTCTGACATGAGCTTACAGTGGTAGTGCGAGCAGCAACAAGAAGAAAACAAGATGAACTGCTGAACTTTGTGACCTTCTCCTCAGCTCAGTCTGGAACTTCCTGAGGCTGTGGAAGTCTGTGGAAGGTGAACTGACCAGATCCTCTTCATGTTTGCTTGTAGTAGAGTTTAGGAATTAGCAGGAAAAACACTGGTTAGAAAGTTGACTTTCTTTCCATGTGGGGGGGCTTGGCTTTGGATTAATGTTCAACCAGACAGTACAGTTTTAGGCAGTGGTGGTTAGTAACTCTGGCAGCCATCTCAAGTGTCACCAGTTCAAATCCCAACCACCCTCCAATCCAAATAACTCTAAAAGTTCCTTCAAACTCATGATCGATAGTTCACTGGAGTACTGTGTAGTACTGTGTAGTACTGTGGAGTACTGTGTAGTACTGTGTAGTACTGTGTAGTACTGCAGTACAGACTCTGGGAAGGCATTCCCTCTGCAGGGGGGGAGGGACACCATGGTACTCACAAACAAGAGGGGGGGCTCCACCACACAGATACCAACAGAAGGATAAATACGAAGCTAGATTTGTTGCTAAAGTATTGTCTGTCTGTACAAATGTTTTGTAACTTTAGAAAACAATTGTCCAAGCTAAGATAACTGAGCTACAAATCTAAAATGGTAGAAACTGAGTTCTGGTTTGACCCACAGCATCTGAAGATCTGAGAAACAGACCGAAAACCTGCTGCTTGTTTCCAAACAGCTGAGGCTGATGTGATGTTCTGAATTTGTTCAAAGTAATGTGCTAAACCACAGAGGAATGACACCGTTTTACTGACCCACAAGATAGGGCTGGGCACCTGAACAGCACCACAGAACTCAAGTCCAACTGTTGACTGACGCGTGAAACCTGGCACTGTTGACCTAAAGAAACATCCAGAGCAGAAACACTCACCTGTGGCTCTGAAAAGACTTCTTGGATGCTGTTGATGGGTCCAACAGGAACACCAGAACCCTTAAACAGCCTCAGCCAATCAGCTGTCTTCTCCTGCTGAAACCTAAAAGCACAACTGATTGGACGTGTGTATCTTTGCATGTGTTTGTACCTCTGTACCAGCATGTGACCGACAGTGTAATACATGCACCTCTATGGCGGAGTGCATGTGCAGAAGATTTGGATGGATGCATGAGTTCATGCTTGTGTCTGTGCATGTCTGCACATGCATGTGTTTGTATATGTCTGAGTGCGAGTCCGTGTCAATGTGCGTGTTTGTGTGTGTTCGTGTGTCTGTGTGCGTGTCCGTGTGTGTGTCAATGTGCATGGATGTGTGTGTGTCCGTATCCGTGTCAGTGTGTGTGTGTGTTTGTGTCTGTGTGTGTGTCCATGTGCATGTCTGTGTGTGTGTTCGAGTGTGGGTGTGTGTGGAAGGGAACAAAGTGTGTACCTCTGAGACAGTGTGTGCAGAAGTTTTTTGCGGTTCTTGACTCTCAGCTTGTTGCTTTTGTAGTCTGGATCCTGGGCCAGTTCTCTTAGCTCCAGAACCTCAGGAAACCAAGAAAGAACAGTTTGTAATCGCTATTACAGGAAGACATGGATCAAAACTGTTGTTCTTTTAGGTAAACCTTCTGAACCTCAAGAACAGCAATGACAATCTGGCTTTCTGCATCTATCTGGACTTTGGAGCAGACTGATGGTTACATCTATAAGTTCATTTTCATATTAATATGATTGATTTTTAATTTTAGCCAATATATGGCTTTACTGTTTTAATTGGCTTCCATTTTAATAAACTTCTTAGTATGCTGACCTCCTATTTTTGCATTTTTATTTCTCTTGGATGATTGAAGCATATAGAAATGATGAATTGATGAGGAGGTGGTTAAGCCACATGCATGGATGAGTCAGGACCTTCAGACAGAGCAGAAGAACGGTTTGTGGATCAGAACTTACCTGACAGATTTGGACAAACTGCTTGTCGTTTCCTGCAGCTACAACAATGTGTCCGTCTTTGGTTCTGAAACCCTGAAACCCAAACAGGAGGGTAACTGCAAACCTGAAACCCAGTGATCACATTCAGACAGTGCCTACTGGAAGACAACCACAAGAACCACCGCCAGAGGAACAGCAACAACCACCTGTAAAGGCTAATTTATACTAACTCAATTAACAGAAGGCTTATTGCACACATAGCTTTGAAACAACAGATGACTTCGTTTTTAAGCCACAAACATAACATTCTTCAAATTATTTATTTATGCTATTTACCTTCATGATGCTTTGAATGATGAATTGCTTAACAAATTGCTGGATGAGGAGCTTTAACCATGACAGAATATAGTTCAGCAAAAAAGCATTTAGTTTGCCACTAATTGTGTGAGTTCTCCTACACTCACAGGTACACTCTATCTATGAGAGACAGAATGAAGGAGAAGATCCAGATTGTGTGACAACTGATGGGACTTTCCCTTTAGATGAGTATGAATGGACCACATATGTGACAAAAACACAAGAATCAAAACTTCTTCCCAAACTGACGATGTAAGCAATTCGCCAGCGTATCACTGGTAATGGAAGGTAGTTGTATAAAAAGGTAATTATGTTCTAAATGTGCCTGGGTCATCACAACAGTGATGGGAGATAACCATCCATATTTAAACTTCACACTTTCATTATAAACGCAAAAAAATGAGAGCTGCAGGCTATGTCCAAATTCCCTCACTACTCCTTGATACGACTAAAAAAAACTATATAGTGCTCTAGATTTTAGAAGGAATTCAAATACAATGTCCAGTACTTTTAAGCTAATAGGACCTCACCGATTTCTCAAAGTAAAAACCCAATAAAAGTCAATATTTCATGAAGATTATGTATGAACTCATTGTGTTCTGATGATAAAATCTTGGATAGTTTATAAAAAAAAACTTTAAATGCATTTTTTTCACATGAAAAATCATTCAAACCCAATGCATTGTGGTCTTTATTTGCACATCTAGTGAGCATTGATGTGCACAGTTTTTTTTTTCTCGCAAAGAATTCTGGGAAATTTCCAGAGCCCTGGATTTTGGAATTGTAGATTTTTACAGCTCTACACAATAAGTAAGGTGTATTTATACAGCACCTTTCTCAGACAGCAGTCACAAAGTGCCTTACAGGGTAAGAATAAAACAACATTTAAAAATGACCCAAAAAACAGCACATTTAAGTACATAAAATTATAAAGTACAATCAGCCAGACAAAAGACCAATTACTGGGATTGGAAAGCTTGATAATAAAAATGAGTTTTCAGTTGTCTTTTCAAAGCATCAATAGAATCCAGTGAAGGTAAAAAAGGTGGGAATCACTACTTTAAAGGAACGGTCTCCTCTGGTTTTAAAATGCATATCTGCCCTTGACATTTGCCCAGGTTTCAAGCAGTCATTTGATCCATAGAAAGAATGCGTGCTACACAAACCACAACTTTGTGTGTCCTTATTTCACCAACTTTCACAGAAAACACAGTCCTGTGAACCATAGGAGGTCTGAATTGTGATTCATTTTGGACAAAACTACTGTATGAAGATAGGAACCCTACTTTACTTTCTATCTCTGCGAATTCCCACCATAAAGTGGCCTTTGTCCCAATGATGGAACCTAAGAATCACAGGCCGAACTGAAAGTAAAGCTAAACACCTGCGAACAGCAGCGAACACTGCAGCCCTCTGAGCTGTGTTCAGTCCTGCATCATCTCCATCAAACTATCAACACACCTCTGCTGGAAGAACATCTGCAGCACATTTAGATGGAAATCTGACTCTTGAAAGTGTTGACTGTGGGGATCAGACTCGTTTTCATTAGTTCCACATCTCCCAGCAGGTAGAAATGAAATTTACTCTAATTAAATGGAAGGCTAAGGGGATTGGTGGGGCTTTCAGTTTAATAACCTGAAGTCCTCCATAGAAAACTGGCTGAAAGGCCAGAGAATAACTCTTTTCCCTCCTCGTTGTGCTTTTCTTTTCCTTCTTTCCATCCCTCCAGTCATGTTTCTTCCTCCCCTCCTTCGTTCTTTCCCTCACTCACGATTGCTGTGATAAAACCTCCTCACCACATGAAAGCGGTGGAAACATCTCAGCCTCCACGCACTCTCCCTCTGGTCACAAGGCCCTCACCGCAGCTTGGCCTTCCTCCCTCCAAGGGGGATTTTGGGTAATGGAGTCATGAAGGGGGAGTTAAACCACAGCCGGTCCTTGGTAAGGCCAGGTGACGTGGTCAGTTCCTGGAGGAGTCTGCCCTCTGCTGGATGTTGGTTGACCCTCAGCCTCAGAATTAAGCTGTTGAGCTTCAGGCTAAACTATTAGACATCTGTGAATCCCCCCCACCCTCATCCAAAAGTCTTGATTCAAACAACCCCCTCCCTGGTCCCCTCTGTTATTCCTGGAAATGTCAACTACAGGAGATGAAGACACTTGAAAAGCTTCAACTCTTCTCAGAAAAACATCAAATAAAACCACAAATTCTGCTGTCTAGACTGGAGATCTGTGTGTGTATGGGGGGGTGTCAATAAATAAATGTAAGCGCCATTGTGCGAGCCAATTATCAGTGGACATCTTTGATTGTGTCAATGGCTGAACATGCATATCTTTGTGTGTGCAACAAACTAAACATACATGTTATTAAGAGTGGAAATAAACGTAAAAAAGTGATTTTTGTTGTGCATGTAAATAATAAACGTGCATGCCCTTGTGCTTGTGATGGAATCATAGTGAACGTCCTCATAGGTGTGAAAAGATGAGCATGTGTGTCCTTGTGTGTGAATAAATGAAAATGAATGAATTAGTGTGAGTGAATACAAACAGTAAACCCACATGTTCTCTTCAGTGTGATAAAACACACATGCACACCCTAGTGCGTGTAAGAGAAATAAACATGCACGTGCTCATCCCTGTGGAAAAAACCAAATGCGCATGCCCTCAGTTGTAACTTCTGTGTGTGAAGAATAGACTTGAACATCACCGTGCATGTAAATATGAAAAATCATACATCCTCATACGTCTACAGAAAAGCACAAGATAATTTGTAGGTGAATAAATAAAATAATAAACCAAAAAATGAATCATGCATGTATGTATATAGGTATGTCACACAGTGGGGATGGAAAGTTTGGGCACCCCAGGTAAAATATTCTATTATTGTGCAAAAAGAACCCAAAGAAAGATGGAATAATCTCCTAAAGGCATCAGTTTACAGATGAGACATCCTTTTTTTGTCAAAAAAAAGAGGCTTTATTTCCATCATTTACACTTTTAAAATAACAGAAAACAAAATAATGGCGTGTGCAAAAGTTTGGGCACCCTGCAGAATTCATAGTATGCCCGCCCCCTTTGGAAAAGCTAAGACCTAACAGTGTCATGGATTGTTCACAATCATGGTTTGCAAAGACCAGGTGATTTCAATCTAGGGCTGGGTGATTGATCGATATAATCGATTAATTCAAATTTGTTCTCTTAGACGATTTATTTTTGGGAAAATGCAGATTTTTTTTAGGCTAATGGAGCAGCAGGATGTGACGGGTTTTTTTACGACAAACAGAAATGAAGATAAACCGGCTGGACTCACAGCAGCAACAGTTTAATAAAAAGTGTTGATTAGGAGACAGCGGTGTTGTGACACACTGATGCTATCATGCTACAAACAATGCTATGCTAACAAGCTGTGCCGCTTGTTGCCAGTTTGTGACCACAAACTGGTTTAAATCAGGGAATATTTTCATGGAGCGGAGGATAAATATAGCATGGATGATAAAAACAACAAATGTCACGATGGGACATTCATTAAAACGGTATTTTCTAAATAAAATAAAAGAAACTTTATCAACAATATCTAACATTACAGAGTCGATGTTGTGCTAAACAAGACTCCCCCATTATTGCATCCTAACTGTCATTGATATAAGAATCTAAAACAAAATGTTCTAGACAGTTTTTAACAATTTCATATAAAAATGAATCACCTAAAGGCAGAATTAGGAAAAAAGTTTATTTTCCGTCAATCTGCAGTTCTTTAGTAAATGTGTCCTTGTTTTCTCAGCATGTTTGAATTGAGTTTACAGTTAGATGACATTAAAGATGTGTTCATACTATTCATACATTATTTCTATGCAATTTCATTTTTTTTAATAAAAACAATTTTAACTCTCTCTATATACGCCAATGGTTCAGACTAAAGATGACTAACAGCTCTCCTATAGGGGACACGGGCTTTTAATCTGTGCTAAAGAGAAGAAACAACATATTTGTGCAAAATGCCAAAAGCAGAGAACAAAGAATGATTAGAAATTTGAGTCACTCCAAACTGTTGTTTTCATTTTATGTGTTCATTATGTTATGACATCCTCTCTCTCTCTCTCTGCATTCAACATATCATTTTTTAAAATAGCACCTATAGTTTTTATTTGTAAAACAATGTCATCATTTGTCTGGTAAAAATGTGCCTGACCGGTAGATGTTTTCATCTATCGACTTGGCTGGTGACACAAAAATTAATTGTTGGCCAGTGGGGTGGTGACTTCAAACCACACACAGCAAAACCTAATTGAAGGTTGTAGCTGCCAAAAGTGGGAGTACAACAAATTTGTTTCAACATCCAGAACAGACAAGAAGTGTTTCTTTTTATAAGATAGCTGTAGCACACAACATCTGCTGCATTGATCTACAAACATGATTACAGCTTTTATTTAGGCTTTACTAATATTTACTAAAGGTTTTTGTTAAATATATTCCGTCATTTGTCTTTTTTTTTTTTAAGAAAGAAAAATCGAAAATCGAATTTGGTGTGGAAAAAATCTGAGATTTTATTCTTTAGCCATTTCCCCCAGCTCTATTTCAATCTGAAAGATTGTAAATAATCTGAGTCATCTGACATTGCCCCAACAATCAGCATCATGGGTTCTTCCGAGCATTTATTCAGAACAATGAAACTGAAAATAGTTGATGCTCACAAAGCAGAAGAAGCTACAAGAAGATAGCAAAGCCTTTTCAGATGCTAATATCCTCTGTTCAGAATGTCCTAAAGAAACGGCAGTCAACAGGAACAATGGAAGTTAAAGTAAAATCTGGAAGACCAAGAAAATCTCAGACAGAGCAGCTCGCAGGATTGTGAAAAAGCAAGTCCAAACCCACGTTTGTCTGCACCATCCCTCCAGAAAGACCTGCAGACTCTGGAGTTGTGCTACACTGTTCTACTGTCAAGAGATACTTGTACAAATATGGTCTTCATGGAA
Organism: Adrianichthys oophorus; assembly: GCA_036245035.1. Classification (NCBI taxonomy): domain Eukaryota; kingdom Metazoa; phylum Chordata; class Actinopteri; order Beloniformes; family Adrianichthyidae; genus Adrianichthys; species Adrianichthys oophorus. The sequence goes on along the minus strand of BSAI01000108.1, from coordinate 46,040,128 downwards.
GAGTCATCAGAAGAAAACCTCTTCTACGTCCTCACCACAAAATTCAACCTTTAAAGTTCACAAATGAACAGAAACAAACCTGATGCTTTTTGGAAACAATTTCTGTGGACGGACCAGGTTCAGATGGAACTTTTTAATGAGCAAAGGTACGTTTGGAGAAGAAAGGGTCCAGAGTTTCATGAAAAGAACCTCTGTCCAACTGTTAAGCATGGGGGTGGATCAATCATGCTTTGGGCTTGTATTGCAGCCAGCAGCACAGGAAACATTTCACCAATAGAAGGAAGAATGGATTCCACCAAATTTCAGCAAATCTTGGACACTAACTTGATGCCATCTGTGAAAAAGTTGAAGAGAGAATGACTTCTACCAACAGATAATGATCCTAAACACACCTAAAAAAGCATACTGTCTTACGTTAAGATGCATAAACTGAAGGTTTTGTAGTGACCTTCCCAATCACCTGACCTCAACATAATTGAAAATCTATGGATAGACCTGAAAAGAGCAATGTGTAACAGACATCCCAGAAATATCAGAAAACTGGAAGACTTTTGGAAAAAAGAATGGATGAAGAAATCTCAAACAAGAACTGAGAGACTCTTGGCTGCTACAAAAGCATTTACAAGCTGTGATACTTGCAGAGGGGGCAGTGAAGGTACTAACTCTGCAGGGTGCCCAAACTTTTTCACACAACATTATTTTGTTTTCTGTTATTCTGAAAGGGTAAATGATGGAATTAAAACCTTATTTGTTTTACATATAAAAAGGACGTCTCATCTGTAAACTGATGCTTTTAGAAGATTTTTCAATCTTTCTTGGGTTCTTTGTGCACAATAATAGAACATTTTACCTGGGGTGCCCAAACATTTGATCTCCACTGTATATACTGCACACATTCATACATTTTATATTACGCCCCTTTGTGTGTCTAAGTGAATCCAAAGGGGCATACCATAAAAGCAAAATATGTTCAAATTAAAGTATGTTCAAAAACACCAAAGACTGTCTCCATTAAATAAGAAACAAATGTATTTACAATAAAACCCCAAAGTGAAGCAAAAGCTTATACATAAATGCATGAATGAATGAAAGTGCATGTTGATAATATACTGTGCACATTCTTTTTCATGAGTGAAAACAGTGGAATGCGTGTGAAACACTAAACGTAACATCCTCGTGCATGATGTGAAAAAAACTTGCATTCACTCATGCATTGGAATGATTAAACCTGCACTTCCTTGCATGTGTGAATAAATAAACGCTCACATCCTCATGTGTGTGAAATAACAAACATACACATCCTTGTGTGTGTGAATAAATAAATGGACATGCACAGTTGTGCATGTGCAGGATTTAACATGCATGCCCACATCAGAGGCAGCAGCTGCATTCTGACATCCCCGCTCGCTCAGATCTGAAATAAAACAGACTTGCTTGCGTGGATGAAAGATTAAGAAACAAATTTTTTGAAAGAGGTTAATTATATTTTAAATCAGATTTGCGGTGGGGGGACCAGGCGCTGACAGCTGGTTTTACTTTGGCCCGTGTTTATGAGGATCTCCACACCCATCAATCTCCAACACAGACAAACGTCTGCATCTCTGCATCCTTTCGCGCCTCTTCCAATGTTTCTGGTGAACATCTCCAGAGCTCCCCATCCACAGCGGAAAGCAGATCCTTCGATCCTGATACCAATGCCCTAACGGGATCACCAGCACAGATACTTTCTGAGTTCTGAAACCGTCCAAGCCACTTTGATGAAACTGAGAAAAGATGAGGTCAGCCCATAATTTCTCTTCTTGGTAAATTTAAACGTTATGGCATCCCCACAGACCCACAGGTGTCACCAAGAAACAAAACCAAAGCAAGAATCCAAGCCTGAGGCTGCAGTGATGTGAGTGAAGGTTAAGGACTCCACCTGAAGGTTTGCCTGTGCATGCACTTTTAATTGTAGCTGACCTGTTTCCATGGAAACAATCTGCATGTATATTTTTCCTGGAGGGAAGCAGGTATCATCTTTCAGGAAAAAGAAACAAATCCGTCCTTACTTATTCTTTCACATTAAAAGCGGTCAAAAAGGGTGTTTTTTTCCATCTGTTAACACATTCAACTACTTTTTTAAGTGGAAAATATTTATTTTGAGAAGATCAAAACACCAAGATCCTGCTGACCTCATGGTTAACTGGTTTCCACAGCAACCCACTTATTGAGTTGTTTTCAAGATTGCAAATCATTTTACGTTGTCTCCTTTTGACTGTGTTAGAGCAGACATACAGAGGAAGCAGGTTCTGGAAGAGTTACCTGGTATGGGACAATGCTCTCGTGGGCCGTCCCCCAGCGCCTCGCCTCCTTTCCTGCATTCAGATAGTTTGAAGCAATGTGGCTGAGGCAGGAGACCTGGCAGACAGTGGAGAGGAAAGACAGAGAGTTTTAAATCTGAACTGTCATCATGCTGCCTCCCTGCTGCTGCTGGAGGTCATACTGACTCCTCCCACTCATATACATAAAAACAACACCACTACACCAAGGATCTTTTGCAGGAAGTGCATTTTTTTCCCAAATTTTAGGTCTGAATTTTTTGGAATTCAGGCCTGTGGCCTGGACTACAAACTGGAGTGCTACTGTTTTAAAGACGTTTGTTGTAATCAAACTTTTATTTTTTGCTAAGTTGGAGCTGTGGCGCCTTGAATCTTCAGGAACTCTATAATATCTAGAAAGACAAAAGAAAATGTAGCTTCGGTTGTTATATCCACACATATTATTTTCTGATCCACGTTAGAAAATCCTCTGAAGAACTCTAACTTCAAATCTGACAGCTGCAAAAACCTTTCAGAGAAGTTGTGACTTTAAGGAGTAAACGTTCCTCATTTTTCTTCAGCTGTGGAGGTGAAGAGGAAGCGCGGAGTGATTAGAGGGAGGGGTGGGGGTGTTGTAGTTCTGACATGATAGAGCGGGCAGCCCCACATTCAGATGGGTGGTGCTGTCCATCATCGCTCTGTTTGGAAGCCAACATCATTCTGTGTTTACAGTGGAGAAGCCACAACAGGAACCAGTGCACCCCAGCAGCCGGCTGTAAGGACTCCACATGTGGAACCAACCTGAGAGCCTCCGCTGGTACCAGCTTCAGGCCCGATCCAACGTGGCAGACCACAAATCAGAGCAGAACAGCCAACCATGAGAAGGATTTTACCAGCAGAACCCACACAGCTCTTCCTCCCCCCCACAAACTTGACTTAAAATTAAAACTCACATTTCATCCAAAGTCAGGTCTATCCAACAATATGAAACTTTTCTCAGAAAAATATTGACTCTAACCATAAATCTCAGGAACACATTAGAGCTGCAATATACTATGGTTTTTCACAATAAAAGCCATCCATTATCTCTTTATTGTCGTCCGACACGGCGTTTTTTAGAGACCAGCGTCTAATGGAGACCGGCCATTATTGGAAGACATACAGTACTATAATCTGTGATCCTTTAATCAATGTGGGAATCAAAAATAAATCATATTTCAAATAATCAATAAATTTTAGAAATCTATTTACAATGTTAAGAAATAAAGTGATTAGAAGAATAAGGCCTGCCAAAGCAAGTTTTTCTTGAATATTATTGAAACCAAGGGGGATTCTAAAAAAAATTGGAGCCAACTGACGAAACTTGAGGGAAATGACACAAAGCAGAAAAAAAGTAGAAATAAAGTAAATGGACAAATCACGAATAATCCACACATAGTTGCAGATGCCTTCAATAGATTTTTCATTCAATCTGTTTCTACAATTGCCAGTTGCTTTATTTCTAAAGATTTGAAAGTTTGTCCTATAAACACATCAGAACCTCTTTTCTGAGTTTTTAAGGCCAGTGAGCCATCAACAACAAAAAACCATTTGGACACTTTTATGTTGAAAGAACTCCATTCTACTTTAATAATGCCCCTGACTAACATTCTCAATCAATTTCCAAGTAAATGGAAGTCATCAGCTGTCATTCCAATTCACAAAGAAAGAGATTCTTTGTTACCTTCTAATTACAGGCCCATTAGTATTATGCCCACAAACTTATTGCCCAACAAATTATTCCTCACCTCAATAAATCATCCATTTCACTTCATCCTATGCAGTTTGGCTTCCGAGTTCACCACCCAACAGACGGCTAACTGCTTTTTTTATAGAAAATATCACACATCTATTGGATGGGGGGGGGGGGGGGTTTCTCGACCTGAAAAATGCATTTGACACTATAAATCATAAACATTACTAACCAAATAAACCAAGTACATTTTTTACAGTAATGCAGTAACATGGATAGAGTAATATTTCTCAAAGAGAGTTCAGTCAGTTAAAAAAAATAATAAATAAATAATAAATTCTAATTATAATAATAATTCTCCTCTCCCTCTGTCCACAGGTGTTCCATAAGGGTCAATTCTAGGGCCCTTGCTATTCTCTCTCTTGGTAAATGACCTTCCTCCAGTCTGCTCCATTGTTTTTATACAGATGTATGCTGATGATAGTCATTTATACACATGGTAAAAACACAGTTCAGGTGACTGAAATTCTCACTAAATCTATGGGTCATATTGAAGAATGGCTGGATCGGTCAAGTTTAAAACTAAATTAAAATAAGACAGTTACTATGTTTTTTCTCCAAATCTAATAGTATAAATGTACAGGCAGATTTTTTGTTACAGGAAAAAAAATAGAAGTTGTCTCAGAATTTGTATCTCGAGGTTTTATTAGACACAAGAATGACAGTTAAATCTCAAATTAAAAGAGTGCAACCGTGTTAAATTTTATTTGTCCAATTTTAGATTAGCTTGGGCACATTTGTCACTTCAGCTTGTTAAAATGTTAATGGATGCTTTGGTTTTGTCACACATGTCATTTTGTCTTACAACCTGGTCGCAGGACAGCAAAACAGCACTGAAACCCATAGTGTCATTTTACAGGCAAACAATTCAAATACAGGATAAAAAAGATTGTGTAATCACCATTGCGCAATTTTACAAAAACATAAACTATTATGCTGGCAGAATGTTATTAAAAATACAAAACTCTCTTTTAAAAACCATTACTGAAGCAACCACATACAATTTGTTTAAAAAGCACATCAGAAACTGGCCCTCAACACAGAAAACTTGTCTACATTGACTTTTAGTGTGCCTCTCCCCTTTGTATGATCTATGCAATTATGTATTTTATATTAATTTTCGTGCTTCATAATGTACACGTTTTAATCAATAGTTATTTAAATAATTTCTCATAATTGTATGTTCATTGTACATCCTTTTTATTTATATTTTTGATTGCTGTCTTTATTTGTTGCCATTTATCTGTCCAGGGACAACAGATGAAAGATTCTGCTTCATTGCAGAAACGCTTTTATTGTGCACTGTACTGAGAAATAAAATAGCAAATTAAATTAAAATTTGTCTTTGAGAGATGTCATTTCTGACCAAAAGGAGAATGACCATGGAGCTGTAAAACACTTTAGGCTGCCTCCAAACACATTAATAGGTCACATGATCTTTCACCCATCCCTTGGTTACATGACACCACTGAACACAACTGGGGGTTTTCCGATCACCTGGTCATGTAATGCTGACAAACTTCATTTGTGAGAAGGATATGTCTGGTTCTCATTGGGTTGTCCTGTTCCTCAGTTCTTCAGATAGGTCAAAATTGAATTTTACACACAGGTACTTCCCTTTGAGTGGATCTCGTGACTTCTAATGGATATGCAGATAGAAAACTGTTATCCACGTGTCCTCAAATTAGAGTCACACCCCTTGTTTCTGATGCATTGTGCACAGCTTGCCTGGCTGCCATGCCTGTCTGGAGGACTGTAATGTGATGTGCGAATCCAGCAGAGAATTGTGGGAGACATAAAAATGAAATACATCAGAGCCAAGATCAATAGATTACATAGCAGTTGATAAAAAGTATTTCTACCAATGAACTGGCTCTGCAGAAAAGTACTGACCTGTGGACCTTCCTTAAGTTTTTGATATGCCTAAAGCAAATCTGTTAGCTAGATTGGGATTTTTAATTAGGGTATTGCCTAATGAATGTAATAAATATGTACAAAGGGCAACACTGCCTTTTTGGCTAGCCTTATCTTGTCTCTTGTAAGATAAGCAGGATTTAGCCTATAGTTAGTTTTTAGATGAGAGACTGCCGGGAACTACCAGGTGCCATAAGTCACTGCAACCACAAGGGGAAGTCCATAAGGCTAGCATGCTTCAGTCCCTTACCAGGTAAATAGAGAGGGTTGGGTCATGGTTTGGCCAGACCACACTGTTGTATTCATATCTTGTGGTATTCTTAGCTATTGCAAGAACATTTTCCTAAACCAAATACCATCTACTTTGAGTGTTTTAAAATGGACTGACTGTCAGGGCCAGGACCTCTATCACAGGTGACATAATGCCATGTCTGTCTCTCTTTGACCATCCTGTCTTTCTGCAGGTTGACTTCTACTGTATTAATATGTTGCTTGAGCCTTAATCACGCGCACCCATATAGGCAGATGACCTTTATGGGTGCTGCAGCTGTTTGGGTTGTCCAGATCCATGAAGGGTTGTAAAGAGGTCCGGCTGCTTCTTAAAAGAGAGTCCAGGAGTTCTTGCAGTTCCCTTGAGGCTCGTACCACCACCTCAAGGGACGTCATGAAAATGAAACTTTTGATTATCGTGTCTGTGATAGGTGTATCGTGGAGTGTGTGTAAGGATGACATACAGGTGATTCTGTGGTACGGTGTTGTTAACATAACACTCTAGTCAGAGTCTAGTGGTGAGGTGCGTGTTCTGGCTCCTAACTGACCACGTGCAAATACTGCACGCATGGGGTGTACGGAGACGGCTCCCGCCGGTGACCAGAAGGGAAGACAAAGTGCTGACACCTGCTTCCCCCTTACTTACTTACCATTACATGTTGTATAAGTGTGCGCAACGACTTGTTGCATATAGTATGTAGCATAGAAAAAATTGTTCATGAATTTTTTTACTCTATGGGCATACCTAGCAATCAATTTAGTGTGGGCCACCTTATACAGATTTGTCCATTTTTTGCCAGCAGACATCCCATATCTACCCGTAAGGGCATTTGTTCATTAGGGCTTTAACAATGACATCAGACTGTTGTATAATCAGTGTCTAGTTTCTGAACCTCCCAAGGAATTAAGTTTTAATACAAAATATTCAGTCAGTGTTCAGTGATTTGTCACGTTCCTTGTTTTTCAAGCAGAGAGGAATAAAAAAAATATCCATTTAGATTTGATCCTTCAGTATTCATGGTCTTTTTCTGGAGTAGCATATAGTATGATTTTGTTTTATTTAGAAACAATTTATTAGATGATATCCATTTTTGTATAAAATCAAAATCCTGCTGCAATGAGTTATAGATTTCTGAGTTGCTTGGTTTGGAACAATAGATTATAATATCATCCGCATAGAGTTTAATATCCCATTTTGATCAGCAATTTAGCATATCATTACTAAATATTGAAAATAAGGACCCAAGAGAAGAACCTTGCAGAATACCTTTGTTTAGTGATGATTTCTAACCGACTGCCCTGTATAACAAACATTGATACAGATGATGAAGGTTACAATTGAACCAAAAGATAGATGGAGTGGAAAGTCTGATTAAATCCCAGTGGAATGCGAGAACAGAATAAGCAAGTTTAACAAGTTTCAATTGAACAAGGAGATTCATAGATCCCACGTTCAGATATACAGAGACTAATGCTGTCTATATGCCAGTCTTCAGTCTGCTCTTCCAAAAAAGAATTTTAGAACGTTGCAGCTCACTCAAATCGCTGCTCCCAGAGTTTTAACCAGAACCAGAAGCACTGACCACATCACTCCTGTCCTTACACTAAATACCAGCTCATTAGAGAACAGATTCTACAGCACTGTTACAAGTTTATAAATAGTAGTAGTAGTAGTAATAGTAGTTAATAGTGAGGAACCCAAATATCTGTCAGATCTACTTGTGGTTCTCAAACTCAGCATGTTCCCCCATTCCATTGTATGTACTCTTTCTTTATTTCTTTTAATTTGTTCTTCATTTCTGGCTCTGTTCTCCTGTTTCTGCAAAATACTTTTCTGTCCAGCGCACTGACCTGTGTAGTGTGTGATATAACTACCAAGCCTTTCTTTCTATCCTCCGGTCTTCTTCTGCTAACATATCTCTACCTACAGTGGCTTGCAAAAGTTTTCACACCCCTTGAACTTCACCATCATTTTCTCACAAACATAAATATATTTTATTGGAATTTTATGTGAAAGACCAACACAAAGGAAAGAAAATTATACAAGATTTCAATTTTGTTTACAAATAAAAAACTGAAAAGTGCAGTATGCGAAAGTATTCAGTCATTCTAAGTCAATAATATGTTGAACTCCCTTTTGCTGCAATTCCAGCTGCAAGTCTTTTGGGGTTTGTCTCTAGCAACTTTGCACATCTAGAGACTGAAATCTTTGTCCATTCAAAACAATTCAAGCTGAGTCAGATTAGATGGAGAGCGTTTGTGAACAGCAGTTTTCAGATCTTGTAATAGATTCTGCACTGGATTTAGGTCTTGACTTTGGGACATTCCAACACATGAACCTGTTTCATTTAAAGCAATTCCATTGTAGCTTTGGCTTTATGTTTAGGGTGGTTGTCCTGTTGGAAGTTGAATCTCTTTTTACAGACTTCAACAGGTTTTCCTCCAATATTTCTCTGTATTTGGCTCCATCCATCTTCCCATCAACTCTAACCAGATTCCCTGTCCCTGTTGAAGAGAAGCAGCCCCAGAGCATGATGCTGCCACCACCATGTTTGACAGTGGGTATGGTGTGTTCAGAGTGAAGTGTTAGATTTCAGCCACACATAGCTCTTTGCATTTCGGCCAAAAACTTCAGTTTTGGTCTCCAGAACACCTTCTTCCACATGTTTGCTGGGTCACTCTCATGGCTTTTGGCAAACGGCAAACAGGACTTCTTGTGGTTTTCTTTTAACAATGGATTTCTTCTTACCACTCTTCCATAAAGTCCAGATTTGTGCAGTGTATGACTGATGGTTGTCCTATGGACAGATTCCTCCACCTGAGCTGTAGATCTCTGCAGTTCATCCAGAGTCACCATGGGCCTCCTAACTGCATCTCTGATCAGTGCTCTCCTTGTTCGGCCTGTTAGTTTAGGTGGACGACCATGTCAAGGTAGGTTTGCAGTTGTGCCATACTCTTTCTATTATTGTATGATGGACTGAACAGTGGTTTGTGGGATGTTTAAATCTTGGGAAATCTTTTTCTAGCCTAACCCTGCTTCAGTTTCTCCAGAACTTTCTCCCTGACCTGTCTGGTGTGTTCCTTACACTTGATGATGCTGTTTTCTCCTCAATATTCTCTTGACAAACCACAGAGACTGTCATAAAACAGCTGGATTTGTGTGCTGAGATTAAATGACACACAGGTGGACTCTATGAAGTCATGAAGTTAACATTTGATCAGTCACCAATCATCAAGCAACTTCTGAAGGCAATTGGATGCTTTCAGAGAAAAGGAGCTGAATACTTTTGCACACTGCACTACTTTTCAGTTTTTTATTTGTAAAAAAAAAAGAACTCTTGTATAATTTTCTTCCCAGTTCACAAGTGTGTCCCACTTTGTGTTGGTCTTTCACATAAAATTTAAATTAAATATTTTTCTGTTTGTGGTCATAATGTGAGAAAATGCAGAGAAGTTCAAGGGGTGTGAATACTTTTGCAAGACACTGTACCTTTCACAGATAATCTCTGATCCTTTGGTTTGTGTCTTTTCACTTGTCTACATTTCATTCATTTTTTGCTCATCAGCCGTTTTAGTCGGTGACAGACTGAAGAAGAGTTTGTGCTTCGTCTCGTCTGAGATGCAGGAAAACAGGCGGCCTGAACTCTGGAGGTCTGTAAGGTTCACCTTCAGCACTCAAACATGAAAACAGGAAAAGCATAAAACAACTTTCTAAAATCAACACTGTCACATGAGCAGCACAACCTGCCTGTGATGTGTTTAAGTTCTCAGGATAAATCAGCAGGTTGTTTGAATTCCTGCAGGTTTACCTATGTAAATTATTGTTTTTCTCTTTACAGAGCAGCAAACACACACACTCCTGTGTATGGTCATTGTCAAAATCACCTCACTGATCTGCATGAGATCAGACTTTCAGCTTAGAAATGTAATTTACGAGCTGATCATGAATGCTTTAAAGTACACATCTGTACAAAAAAAAGAGCTTCTTATGTATCTTCTTCAAATTCCCTCTGCAGTTCACTGACAACAACATATTTCACCACTAACAACAAAATAAATAAATGAAAAATGTCTTTGATCTTGAACATTTAAAAATGAAAGGGTTTATAAAAACCAGAGAATCAAACTGACTCATTTTACTGCAGATACCATCAAGAGCCAACTGGAAACCCCTTAAAAGTAGATAGACAAAACAGAAAGGTCTTCAAGAGGATCTTTATCTTCACCCAGAAGGCAAAAACTTATCCAACTCAGAAAAAGCACAGAACTTCCAATCCAGATTGTCCTGATTCTGATTTACAAAACAAGAACATTCTAATGACAGGCCTTGCTGGACGACTAATGAAATCCTCGCAAAACCACAGCAAACACAGAATAATAGATTCAAAATCTTTTTGACAGGCCACTAAGTCCAACAGAGAAAGAGGTGCTCTCCAAAAGACCTAATTATTCAATCACACCTCTTCAAATCTCTTAGGTCAGTAGTTCCAAAATATAGTACGCAGACCCCTGGGGGTAAATGGAAGCATAGAGACAGGGTCAGGACAACATTAGGAGAAACTATCGAAGGGGACATGCTGTTCTGTAAACACCGGGAAGACGGAACAAAGCAGCTAATATCTTTATAAAGCTGGACTCATTCACAGACACACATGGGGACGTGCACACCCAAACGGGCCGTAACTTGAAGACATGGGAGGGGTCTCCAGATCCTGCGTGCATACACTGCAGCATCCACCGAGAGGCTCTTAACTGCAAAGGGAATACCCGCCCATCTGAAACATGTCTTGGACATGAAAGTTAAAAGGCTGAACTTTGTTAAAGCCTGGCTGTTGAACTCCCACACGGATGGATGGATGGACTGATGGATGGATGAACTGATGGATGGATGGACGGACGGATAGATGATAGACGGATGGATGAACTGATGGATGGATGGACCGATCGATGGATGAACTGATGGATGGATGGACGGACGGATAGATGGATGGATGAACTGATGGATGGATGGACGGACGGATAGATGATAGACGGATGGATGAACTAATGGATGGATGAACTAATGGATGGATGAACTAATGGATGGATGGATGGACGGATGGATGGATGGATGGATGGATGGATGGATGGATGGATGGATGGATGGATGGATGGACGGATGGATGGATGGATGGACGGACGGACGGATGGATGGATGGATGGATGGATGGATGGATGGATGGATGGACGGACGGATGGATGGATGAACTGATGGATGGATGGACAGACGGATAGATGATAGACGGATAGATGGATGGATGGATAGATGGATGGATGGATTTACTCTAAATTTTTGCAGCAACACTGAAATTGTAATATTTTTCAACCTGTTGTGTGTGTGACAAACACTTTGGGGGTCACTGCCTTTGGTGGACCTCATCCTCGACAATAAACCAGCTGTTAAGCTGGTAGAATCCAAAGCTGAAAAACTGTTGGTCAGAATTTCTGCTGTTCCGTCCAATGCGAAACCCAATCGTCTGATTTCACCCAGAAGAAAAGCATACTTTATCAACACTGAAAGGACGTCACAGCATCAACGTGCTGGAAGATGCAGAAGCATCCTGAAACTACTCAGGCTTTTATTATTGTTACCATACATTTTCATTAACCCGCTTCTTTTTTAGTTGAGTTTAGTCTGATAAATAAACTTTGTTTGCAGCTCTTTGCTGTGGGAATCAATCAGACAGAGAGTGGAGAGACAAATGCTTTAAGAGAACTTTTAGAAAACAAAATGTTCTTGTCTGTTCACCAGACTTTAACCCTTTTCTACTAACATGCAACTTTCAGTTTTTCAGTTAATTAAATTCCTGTAGTTTGTCGATTGTCTCCGATGTGCAAAAATCAGAGATTCTTGTATTAAAGATGGAGAATTAATGAATGAATTCCTTAGAAGCTCAAACAGGTTTTCAAGTTAATAAACAAAATGGATCCTAGACTGTCAGCAATGATCAGCTGCTGTCCAGAGTCCTGCCTGATGGACTCAGAGAGCTTCAACCTCACTCCAAACTTCACTTTGTTTTTTCAGCTGAATGAATCAAACTTTGGAAAGTAAAGGTTAGGGTTCAGCAGAACTGCAGTTATACTAAAATATTTAAACATTTAGTGAGCACATCTGTTAAAAACATTCTTCCAGCTCTCAGTTTTTGCTGTTATATCGATTTATTTGCTGTGCAGCAGGGAGATTTTTGGAGATTTCTAGTCGATTCAAAACACTCTTGCAGGTCTGGTCAGGGAAAGTTTCTTGGGTTTAAAACTATAAAACTTTTCTTAAATAGTTTAAATACCATGAGTTATCTTTCCTCAGCTCCATGGTTGATCTCTTTTGGTGAATAAAATTGCATCACTTATTGTTAACAAACTTAGAAAAGCACCCACCTGAGAGTAGGTCATTGATCCAACATGTATAATTCAGCACATAACCACGAGAGGGATTGTGACAAACTTCTGTTTAAACGGACCACCCATACAGGAGGTCAGGACATGGTCATGCTTGAGCTCCACCCCTTTTTTTTCTGTTTCAGTGGGCAGCTTTGATATTGAAAAGAAATCTTACTTTTCTATGGTTTAATGTTTCAGATCAAACTTGCTCTCAAATGAAAGAGACGTGACCAAAATCTTCTGGGCTTCAAAACGTCTTCAACGGACAATTTCCAACAAGCCTTTAGTCCTAAAAATATGAGAGTAACGAGCTTGGCCTCATATTTATCCCAATTAGTGACAAACACAGAGTTCAAAGTGTCTAACAACAGGTCACATAACCACAGGGTTTGTCCATCTCTTTCTGATTGGTTGATGGACACCTTAAGGGTTTTTTTTTGGACCTCTAGATATGAAGGTGTCCCTTCTGTCAGAGGAGTCTGAGGATCGGATTGGCTGCTGGGGTTCGTACCTGAGAGGACAGCAGGTTGCAGTCGATGTGACATCCTCTTCCTGTCTTGTGTCGCTGCAGCAGAGCGGCCATGATGGCTCCATGAGCATACAGCCCCGTTGCTAGGTCTGTCATGGCGACACCCGGGCGCACCGGCTCTCCGTCCTGTGGACAGAGCAGTGCATTCTGGGAGATCTAGCTTGGTTGGACGATGCTGGATGCTCTTCTTTTTCAAGTGAATTTATCAATTCAGAAATTAATCTTTGTACATCCACAGAAACTTTTGCTGTTTTATTTCTGAATTCTGCAGACTTTCTTGGAGGAAGTGGGAGAAAGAATAATGAGCTTCAGGATGCCGGAGATGAGTTTTTTGTCCAGGAATCAGGTAAATGTCCATTTGAGGGAAGTTTTAAAATAATAAAATGGATTTTTCTGTGATTTTCCTGACACTCAAAGTGCTTATAATCTGTATCCATTCTTCATTTACCCCTCGTTCATACTTCATACTACTGATGTAGCCACAGACTGACAGAGTTGTGGCTTCCATCACCCGGACATTCATACACATTCACACACCAGTGGAGCCACACTGGAGGCAGGGAGGGTGAAGGACACAACAGCAGTTGGGAGTGGGGTTTGAACCACCAACCCTTTGATCACAGGCCGAGGTCGAGGTTTGAGTGAGTTTGAGGCTCTGCTCCAAGGAGGAACACCAGACAAAGGTTTTGTTAGGGAGCCTCTCTTCACACATTTGACAGAAAATCTACCACAGATGCAGAAAGCTGCAGCAAGAAATAACAAGGTGCAAGATGCACTACTGGAGCAGCTGCAGCAGTTACAGAAGGTGGTTGGACATGAAAGTCCAGGCAGATGGACGATTCCTACACATCACAGGAGAAAGACAAGGAGAATCCTGTTTTTATCCGTGAATAAAAAGATTGAAGATTTCAAAAGCATTATTAAAATGAATTGTAATGCGTTCACTGCTGCTCCTTACTGGGCGTCGTCTGACACAATGTCTCTCAATCATCAGAATAATATCTCTGAGCCTCTGTGGTTACTGAGCACAGTAATTAAAATTGTTTATAACCGACTTAATCGTTGAAAATGTAGGTACTCTTTTTCATTATATTAATTTACCTTGAGGTGAATCAAATGTCTGTCTTCATTTCAAACATTTGGTTACATTTTGCGTCAGTACACTATTTCCAGATTGATACAAGCCATTAGTTCATGGAGGATTTTAGAAACGAGTCCCTGAAGATCTGACAGAAACCTGCCCAGCTGAAAGCATCAGGATGATTAAGCAGAACAGCAGAGAAGAGGCTGACCTCCGGCCCCGTGATGTGCATCATCCCAGACACAGCTGAGGCGATGGAGTCGTAGCCTGGACTCTGAGCCTGAGGACCGGTCTGCCCGTAGCCTGAACACACACACACACACACACACACACACACACACACACACAGGTTACTGCCTCTGTGTCACTCAGACCTGAGAGGAAACAGCAGGGAGTCAAATGCTGCTCTTCCAAGAAATCTACATTCCAGCTGCGTGTTGAGTCTGCCGCTCCGACTAAACAACCAGAGCGACTTCCTGGCTGGACTCAGCTCTCAGCTCACTCGCCTCAACAAAAAGGCTTTCCAAAAACGCTTTTACGAAGACAAGAGAGCCACGGCTCACCCCTCAGCACCACACCTTTACCCGCTCTCACACTCCTCTTCCTTCAAACAAACATACATGTTCATCTGATGGTCAGACCAGCAGACAGTGTGTGTCACAAAAACAAAAGGTGAAAAAAGGAAGATATCATTATGTGGTGATGATCCTTCCTTATCCAGCAGATTCTGACACACTGACAAAGAATTTGGCTTTTACTTTGAAGGACCCACAAAGATCGATGTTGTTTCTAATTGCAAATGAACTTTCTTTTGGTTTCAGCCAATCAGAAAACAGTCAGACAGGCAAAGAAGAAGTCAGAGAGGATAAAGATGGAACTGCTGACGATGCTGCTATCTGTTTTAGATCTGTTTTTAGATCTGTTAAGATTTTCATTGTCTTTTATGAAGCCACTCTGATCTGACAGTGGTTACTGGAAAATGTTCCATAATGGTTGATGATGAAACCAATAATTAAATCATGGCAACATTGATGCCTAAAGGTCTCTAAGGTAAGAGAAGGATCAAACATGAATCCCACTCTGTCTGCCTGTGTTGGTGGTCATGTCTTTACTGTCAGATGGGAGCTTTGCTGCCATTGTGTTTGGTGAACATGTTGAGGAAAAAATAACAACTGCTGACATGATTTCAGAGCAGTCAAGGTTTTGCAGTTTATGCTCCTGCAGAGAAAAACAAAACAGAGTTCAGTGATAAGCAGCCATCAGTGCAGATGCCCTCCAACGTCACGCCGCTCAGTTTTTTCCAGTTCACCGACACTGAAACATCCACAAAGAACCAAACACAAACAGATGCCACCTGTCCATCTCGCTTTTCAGATCAGATGAAAGACCTCTCTGGCATCTCTGTGGCTTCTGCGGCCCGTAGTCGGTCATTAAATCCACTCGCCAATTCATAATGTCTGACAGGTGTTTGTAGCTTTAGAGCTGTTTGGATACACATTCTGGTGATAAAGTGGGACATAATCTGAGAATGCAGGGTAAACAACATCCCATGATGAGTTATCAGCCATGTGTGGGGTTGTGGTTTTGACTGAGAAGCCCTCTGATTGTTTCAGTTCAAGAGCACACAAAACCACATCTGGAGATCCACATTAACAGAGACTAACAAAGCATAGAAGGAAAGGAAAGGAAAGGAAAGGAGAGAACAGACACTTCTTATGAGAACATTTCTGAAATGTTACATGGTCTGTTAACAGTTTACTATTGCGTTGACATTAACTACTGCTCTGTTGGCATCACTGACTGTATAAGAGAACTGGACTGACTAAGTCCTCCCTGTTCTTAACAGGAAGTATCTGCTGGTTCCAAGAAGGCTTTAATAGAGAAATTAACAGCTGTTACTCAATCATTCTATTGGTCCAAATAAACATTCTTGTTCTGATCCCTTTTTAACATCTTCTTGATAATCCCATTTATTTTTCATTACTTTTTCCTTTATTGCCAGTTATTCAAGTTATAAACTAGCCAATCAGATGCCTCGATAAAGGCATGTGGTCCCACATCGAACATTTGAAGCGCTTTGACAGTTGATCCTGAGCCTTCCTTCAAGTGGTGGAGGTGTGGCCTTCCAACAAGCTCACCCCTGATTGGTGAGAGTGGTTGCCATTGAAACAATGACTCAGACTGACTCCGACCAATTACTGCTTACTGATGATTTTGGTTCCAACAATGGCATCTGAATTGACTTAATTTCATTGGAGCTGGAAATAAACCATTTTTATAGGTGATGTCACACTCACTTGGTCCAGTTCTTATATACAGTCAAGCGCTGGCACTTATTTCAAGAATAGCTGGAGTTTTCATTTTAATTTTAAACCATTGACCCCATGGTTGTCCATGACAATCATCCAGTTTATTTATGTTTGTGGATTAAAAATATGGACATTTAATTCTCGGTGGGAAGCAATGATTGTGTTTGACCCATCCACATCATTAACCTGAACAAAATCAAGAAGAGATCATGGTGGGATGGGCTTTCATTTTGTACAGTTTTGTGTTGATTGAACAAAATCTGAGTTATAACATAAACAGTACTTGACTATTATGAAACCAGACATTTGATTAGACATCGTCTTACGAGATGAGTTTATTGATTGTGTTTTAAGTAGTTTTGAACAAAATAACAGTTTTGAAAAATGGAATGATTTATAATAAGTTCCTCTCATCACTTGTAAAAAAAAAAAAAAAAAAAGAAAAAACAACTTACTGATACTTTTTAAAAAGTATGTTACTATGAAAAACGGCCTTATTTAGGATAGTTCTATTTTTATCAGTATTGCTATCTGTTGGTCAATTCATTTTATATCAGGTGTTGTAAGTTAATTTTACAGGAAAATATACAAATTTACAAAAATTATTATTACATTAATTATTATGTACACAGTTCAGGAGGCTTGTTTGTACAATTCAGGGATATTTTAAAAATAAAACACATCTGCAAGTGATGAAATTCTCAGGTTAAATCAAAGAAGCTGCATAAAAACTTCTAGAAGTTTGAGAAAAGTTGATAGAGGAGTACCAGCAGAAAAGATGGCCTCCAGGATGTGTAGCAGACATTCTGCACTCCTGTAGTGGAGGTTTTTCTCATGATGGCACGGATGTTGTGGTATCACAGGCGTGCGTGAGCTCCTCTCATGGCGGCTCTCAGCAACGGCAGGCTGACATGTAACAGCGCCCCCTGCAGAAGGATTGTTGCGCAGCTCTGAAGTCAGATGTTTGCTAGAGAACCTCACTTGAGGTGCAGATCAAACTTAAAAGTTTAGGGCCCCATCACTGCGATGCCTACAGGTGCCCTCAGAAACAGGAAAACTAAGAGACAAAAACTGAAGTTGCTGATCTGCAGAAACGTTTAGAACTCATAAAGAAGCCCTTCAGAGCAGATCACAGGCCTGCTGCTGAAAGAGAGCTCCCTCCCGCTGACCGGATCTCCACAAAACCACTTAAAACAGTCTGCAGGGAGGAAAAGTGAGCTCAGCTGGGTTTTTAGTGGGGTCTGGCAACCTCTGGTGGCTAAGAGGCAGAGCTAAACCCTCAGGAGAGGAGGAAGAGGATGAAGATCACGAGTCATGGAGGCTCAGCCACCTTAAACACCAACATCAGCTCAGTTCTCAGAAGATGTCAGCAGCTGGACCCGCATGGCAGACTGAGCGCGCTCAGGCCAGCAGGTGAGAGCGTACCTGATATGGAACAGTAGATGAGCTGGGGGTTGACCCCCCCCAACTGATCGAATCCCAAACCCATCTGCTGGAGCTTTCCTGGAAGGTAGTTCTCCACCAGGACGTCACACACTCCTGCAAGCTGACACACAACACACAAAGCACTCGACAAGAAGAGACATGGCTGCTTTACTAGTTGTGTTCTTATTTAACTAAAAAAAACAGACTAAAGGAGTCTACTAAGTTGTTATAGAACTGTTTTAACGGCACAGCTTGGTTAAACTCCTGTAACAACTCCTACATGAAAACATCAGCTCCTTCAGGAGGTTCCTGCCTCCTTTCAATTCTCTTCATTTGAAGCTTTTTTCCATTGTTTTATGCTTTTAGGAAACCAACAAAACTAACTCTTGCATTGATGCTTTTTAGTCTCCATGAATTATCAGAACTCATATTACAGTAAATTAACTTCATTTTGGTTTTATTGAAGCAGATTTAGCAGCAACTGTAGCCTTTGTGGTTCTGTTCACCATTATTCAGCTTGAACAAGAGTTTTTTTTCCTTCTCTTGCTTGCTTGGCCTCTTCCATTTAACTTGGAAGCGCTTCCTGTTCAGATCAGGTGTTGTGGCTAAATTTTTTCAGTTTCTGTTGTTTAACTATTTCAAACATTCTGGCTTTAAGTAAATAACTTGAACATGTTAGCATTTTCTTCCTAATCCTAACCAAACTCTAGAATCATCTGCTGTCCACAATTTCACACTCATTTCAACAAGAAACAAACCATTTTTGGTTTTCCTGGCTAGGCTCCTCCGATAGCGCTCAACCTGACCTTTGAACTCCACATGCCTCAGATCAGCTGGGAATTTTACTCACTTTCCTTTTACTCAGAAAGTGTTACTGAGGCAACCCAATGAAGTTTATAGAGCTGATGCTTATCATAATAGGATTCCTATGGAGCCACCTTGAGTTGAAGCGTGGCACCACAGTGAAGCTCATTTAATGCTTAAGGGTCACATTTAAAGGTAATGTCGCCCCCCCTCTGAGTTCCTGCACAAACCCCCAGCTGGTCTCTAAGCTACGGCTGCCCGTGGCCAGAGCGTGGAGTCTGTGCAGGTCTGAGGGGTGGTTTGTGTTGATGCTTGTGAGTCCAGCGTACCTCCTGCACCACCTCTGCTCCTCGAGGGGTCTTCAGGTCCACAGCAAGACTCTGGAAGATCACAGTTCATCCTGAGGTCACCATCACTAAAACACCACTGACAGGAGCGGATCACAGGAGCCCCATCCCACACTGAGCATCTTAGCATTTATCTATGAGCAGGTGAGTTTAGACGTGTTCCTTTCTCAAACACACATTTATTACAGCTAACCCTGAAAATCTATTTTCACAAACTTCTTCTAAATCTTTGTCAGATTTTAATGAGCCACTAAACTGGACTGTGGACTTACTGAGACCCTGAGGTTCTGCTACAGCACTCAGTTTGTACTGGATTACGATTTTTCTGAACTTCTCCCGTCCAGCGTTCACAAGGTTCTTAAGAATCTAAGTCTGAACACAGACGTTTGACTCCTTATGCCGCCAATGAAAAAGGTGTTTTGGGGTTTTTAACATGTTCTGGTGGCATTTTTCTGATAATGGAGGGCATATGTAAAGACAATTAAGCTTAAAGCTACAAAGATTTTGTTTGTGATGTAGAAAATACGCTTGGCGGGTCACAAGCTGCCTGCTCCGCTCCATTCTGATGCATCCACTTGCAGACAAATGGATCCATGAACATCTGAGCTGGAATCTGGATCAGAACTGTACGTTTGGACAGCTCTGATATTGCTCAACCTTTATGTTGCTCCTGTAATGTTAGGGGCTTAGGCTAGCAGGAGAGAGTGTAAACAGAGAGCTTTCAGTTATGGATGATGGGAAGGGGGGTGGGGTTGCTCTACAACGCTACCAGTCCCATCCACATTTCGGAGTCCTACATTCTAGAAATTGAGGCAGGTTCTCTGATTTTGGCTAAAAATCGACACGATCATAAAAAGAGCACTGGGAAGGCTTTTACAGAAGATCAAAAGTGGCCGGAGGGGGACTTTAACATCCACCAACAAATAAAGGATGAAGCTCTTCAGCGCGTTAGAACAGGCCAGCCAAACCTGGATCAGATGTATTCAGGTAAGATTCTGTGTTGTGAAAGCACTCTCATGTTTTTACCAGCCAACTGTCCCATTCGGTCCAGCACATGCTGACTAACCTCACACTACAGGACAGAAATTATGATGCTCCTTCTGGCGATTTCGAATCCTTTTCAGTCATGTTCTTTTAGGAAATTATCTTCAGATTTAAGGATGATGAGCACTGTCAAACGGGGATAAAATAGGTCTCCATCTTGCTCTCAAACCAGATTTTAGTTTAGCCCAAGGTTTCTCAAAAATTGAATTTCCTGAGTCTGAGTAATCATCCTTCAATGTCTCCATGGTGATCCATGGACATTTGCTGCTCACCTTCTTGTTTCTGTTGATACTCAGGAAGTACGCGCTCTCTGAGCCCACAAACGGAGGACCCCATGCTCTGGTGTCATCACCCACACCTGAACAACAAGCTGGTTAAAACATATAATTTCCCACAACCCTTTGCTGGTTGCCAGGCTGAAAAGAGCCCTAAACTGACCTGGTCTCTCCACTTTGATGACCTCAGCTCCCAGGTCTCCCAGGATCATGGTGGCGAACGGGCCGGCCAGAACCCTGTGTAACAGATCAGACACATGAGCCTTCATCCTCCAGCAGAGATAAGGAGACGAGAAGAATCTTCAGCGCTCATTCGTTCTGACCTGGTCAGATCCAGCACTCTGACGCCCTCTAGTGGCCGAACTGTTTCTCCTGCAGAGGAGGGCATGAAAGTGATGCATTTATCTCTTCAAAGCTTCCTGCTTCTTTTTTATTTAACCTAAAATGAAAGCGGCACGGAATACAGAGGAATATGGAGGTCCAGAAGAGACAATATGAAATAAAAATATACGCCATTAAATCGTTAAATAAAAGTGCCCATTATTTAAAATTGGCTTTAAATAAATACAATTGGAAATCAATAAATAAATGTTGAAATATATGTGGCAATAAAATATTAAAATTGCCATTAAGAAGCACATTTAAATATTCGATGACATATTTAAATATTTCATTGTCTGGTTGTCACGAAGTGGTGGTGGAAGACATTCATTGTATTCATGTATTATTGTCTCCTCCATCCCACACTGGCCATGAAATAAATAAATATGTCATTCAATATTTAAATATGCTTCTTAATGGCAATTTTAATATTTTAATGCTACATACAGTGCCTTGCGAAAGTATTCGGCCCCCTTGGAACTTTTCAAACTTTTGCCACATTTCAGGCTTCAAAGATAAAGATATAAAACTAAGTTTTTGTGAAGAATCAACAACAAGTGAGACACAATTATGAAGTGGAACGAAATTTATTGGATATTTCAAACTTTTTTAGTTAATCTTAAAGTTAATCTTTTGTAGGGTCAAGTTTTGCTGTGATTACAGCTGTAAGTCGCTTGGAGAATGTCTCTATCAGTTTTGCACATCGGGAGACTGACATTTTTGGCCATTCCTCCTTGCAAAACGTTGGATGGAGAGCGTTTGTGAACAGAAGTTTTTAGCTCTTTCCACAGATTCTGGATTGGATTCAGGTCTGGACTTTGACTTGGCTGTTCTAACACCTAGAATTGTATATTATTGAACCATTCCATTGTAGATTTTGCTTTTTGCTTTGGATGGTTGTCTTGTTGAAAGACAAATCTCCGTCCCAGTCTCAGGTCTTTTGCAGACTCTGTCAGGTTTTCTTCCAGAATGCTCCTGTATTTGGCTCCATCCAGCTTCCCATCAATTTAAACCATCTTCCCTGTCCCTGCTGAAGAAAAGCAGGCCCAAACCACGATGCTGCCACCACCATGTTTAGCAGTGGGGATGGTGTGTTCAGGGTGATTAGCTGGATTGTTTTTACGGCCCGGTCTTTGTAGATTTGCAGTGGTCTGATACTCCTTCCATTTCAATATTATCACTTGCACAGTGCTCCTTGGGATGTTTAAAGCTTGGGAAATCTTTTTGTAACCAGATCCAGCTTTAAACGTCTCCACAACAGTATCTGGGACCTGCCTGGTGTGTTCCTTGTTCTTCATGATGCTCTCTGCGTTTTAAACAAACCTCTGAAACTATCACAGAGCAGGTGCATTAATATGGAGACTTGATTACACACAGGTTGATTCTATTTATCATGATTAGTCATTTAGGTCACCATTGGATCATTCAGAGACCCTCACTGAGCATCTGGGAAGAGTTTGCTGCACTGAAAGTAAAGGGGCTGAATCATTTCCCAATTTTTCAGTTTTTTATTTGTGAAAAAAGTTTGAAATATCCAATAAATTTCGTTCCACTTCATGATTGTGTCTCACTTGTTGTTGATTCTTCACAAAAACTTACAGTTTTATATCTTTATATTTGAAACCTGAAATGTGGCAAGAGGTTGAAAAGTTCAGTGGGCGAATACTTTCACCAGGCACTGTAGTTTTCAACATTTATTTACTTTTTATTGATTGATTTCCAATTTTAAATAATTAAGGACACTTTTATTTAATGATTTAACGGGGTATATTTTTATTTCATATTGTCTCTTCTGGACCTCCACAGAGGAAGAACGGTCGACCACTAATTGGAGGTCTGACCATGTCTGCAAGCTCAGTTGAGATTTTGGGGCTGCAGCTGAACTCAGGCAGGAGTGGTTGACTGCTTACACTCATTTATCAAATGCAATAACAAAGGCCTGGCAATCTCTGATCTTTGTGTCATTTGAATTTAAAGGGATTTAAATGGAATTTTAAGGAAACAAGCTGATTTAAAAGAACGTGTCCTGCATTAACTGTATTTTCGTCTCGGCTTTGCTTTGCTGCATTTTTTTCTGCTTGAGTAAAAGTTAAAACTGAAAAAGCTTTTTTCTGATTGGGTCCTAAACAGGACAGTGGTTTAAAGACTTGTTTTCCACTGTTTTGGCAAGGAATGAAACATTGTGACCATGTGACCAATCTAAATAACAAAAAAAATACAAACTATGTCGTGGAAATCTGCTGCGGCTTTTATTGTGTAAATGTCCCCCGCTTTTCCGGTCTGTCTTAAATTATTTTGTTTCATACGGTCTTTCTTCCTCGGTGTCGGTCCAGCAACATTCTGCTGTGTGCACGTGCGCGTTCCCACAGCGGCGGAAACGCGCGCGATTTTTTTTTTTTTTTCTTCCCGTGGGAACGTTCGCTCAAGCCTTTGGCCCTGGTAGCTTTGGTTCCGCGGCAGTACCTGAGTTTGTGACCGACACCCAGCGTCCTCCGCTCGGACCCCGCACCGGCAGATCCCTCTGTAGCAGGAGTGTAAAGGCCGCCGGACGGAGAGCCCCAGTCCGGCTTTGAGAAGCTCCGAAAGCCGCAAACATTTTCTCCTGCTAGCTTTTGAAGCCAGAACCACTTCCGTGCCATGCTTTTCAAAATAAAATAATAGTATTCTAGATTTTAAAAGTAAAGTAAAACGGTATACATGTTAGGTATGTAATTATTTCGACATTAACTATGGATTTGTTGATTAATAAATATTTATAAAACAAATAAAAAATGTCATGTTACAATAAAAAATGAATGGATATAATAAATAATGGAACAAAGGCTGCATAGTTGTGTAGTGGCTAACACTCTTCACAGCAAAAAGACCCTGGTTTGAATCCCAGCTGGGATCTTTCTGTGCAACGTTTGAATGTTCTCTTCGTGCATTGGTAAGTTTTGTTATCCATGCCTCCAGCACAGAGGGTTCACAAACACAAAATTAAATTTTGAATTTACCAACGCACATGCAGATATTCAAAGTTATTGAGATTTTTAACTGATAGAGTAATAGACTAACGGATAACTAGTAGAAGAAAAACCAGACTGCCAAAGTCAAAAATATGACCTCAAATCAATCTTTCTTTAAATAAGACTCTTCGTAGCACAAAGTGCTGCACATAAAATAAATAATATAAAACAAGCAGATTCATCAGATCCACACACAACCTCCCACCCCCAAAGCCATTGGAAACAGGCTGAGCACATTACACACCGTACAGTACACCCTGAGCAGAGAAAGGGGCTGGTTGATGGAAACTCTAATAGGTTGATTGGTGCTTGAAGAAGCAAGATTCTCTTGAATATTTAAATTGATCAGATTAATAGGAATGAAAATTAAGGGGAAAAGTTGTAATCTAAACACATCAGAACAATGTATTATGTTTTTGTACTTTACTAATTGTGTGAGGTAAACATGCACAGTTTCTCTGACAAATCTGTTCTTTTTTTTTATCAACGGAGTGCCCCTAGTTTACTGTCTGTGTTTGGTAATGTCCTCCAGACAGGAGCTGCTGTCTGTTTGCCGGCTGAGTCGAGGAGGAGGAGTCCAGTGAGCTTCACACACGGACCCGACACAAACCGGGTCGCAGTCAAAACCCATCAGAGAAGACTGGTGGCTTTCACAGAGATGCTGTTTTCAGGGAGGAGGACGTTCCCTCTCTTCATCAGCTCGTAAGTCCTTCTGTTATTGTACACACATCCTCTACTGCATGTGCACAATTCCAGAGTGTAAAATCAGTGTTTGCTGCTTTGCTGAAGAACCCTCAGCTTTTACCTATTAGATAAAGAACTTGTTAAAATATGAGGAGAATGATCTGAAAAGCCAGATTCAGTACAATGTGACTCCAGGATCAAATCTGAAAGGTTTAATAGTCAGAGAATGTAGAAAAGATTAGCTCAGGTTGAGCTGCTGCTCTACCACTGTGCTGAAGTTTTATTCAACTCTGTGAAATCCAACTCTTCCAGCTCTGCATGCTCCACATTAAACTTTGAAGAGCTGCTCAGACACCATCACTGTTAGCTTCTGTTTCAAGCCACAGCAGCTATGTCTTTAAAACAGTGAAGGTCAAGAGTTCGTTTGGGATTCAGCATCACGTCTGACTGTGAGCTCCTCATCTGTGCTCCTCAAAGGTCCTCCTGTGGGACTGTGACAGTAGGCTTTTTGGGGAGATTTGCTGGAGTTTAACCTGGCAGCGCCTTCGCCTGAGAAAAGCTCCAGTCAGCACCCTGACAGCCAGACACAGAGCCGCGTCTGGTTAAGCAGCTCCACATCCACCGTGTTATTTTAACCTGCTGCTGAATCAATCATGAGGAAGCTGCTCTCTCCTCTCCCCAGCCCAAGGAAAGTGATACTGGATCGCTCCATTCCAGAGGATCTGGTCCGAGCCACAAGTTTCCATGAGCTTTCAAAGCTGATCTCCATGATTTGAAGCAAAGCAAAGCTCTGTGGAGCATCGAGCAGGCTAGAGTTCACGTCTCAGAAAGAGGGAGGAAGAAGAGGCATGTGGAGGGATACAAACTGGAAGAAGATGCCAGGACTCACCTTCAATACAACATCACCTAGATGAATGAGAATCTTCAATAACCCGTAGACTTTGAACAATAAAACCAACATTTTTTAATTACTCTCTCCTGAAAATGTTTCTGTCTGCACTCAAAGAAACGTCATTTGGAACATTTCCATTATTTCACCTGAATAGAAAAGTGAAAGAAGCAGATTTCTTTCAAAACTTCCGAGCTATGTGAGGGTGAATGTTGGAAATCTGTCTCAGTTCAGCAAGTTTCTCAGATTCCATTTGTTTCAGGCGTTCATCCCTGGAGCTCCACCCCCTGCAAAAGACTTGAGCAATAAAGGAAGTCTGTTGCAGTTCTCCATTAGTCCTCGACCGTTCAGCTGGTTCACTTGTAAGGGTGTCCCTCTTTGAGGCGCAGACGCATTTGGCTGCCGGCTGCATCATCAAAAACATTCCTGGCTGCTCCAAATCCTAAACTTTGCTTTGATTTATTAGGAAAAAGTTCCACCTCTTTTGGCTCAGCCGGGTTCTTTCAGAAGCTGAGAGTGATGTGAAGCTATGTGAGAATGTGTTGGAATGAAGAACACAGATCAGGATCTCCAGGTTACATGTCTGAATGAATTCCAGGTCTGTGGGTTCATGTGGTTCCGATTTCCTGGAAAAGTCTTGATGACAGACATTCGGTAGTTCTTCTCTGATGCTAACATGTTCTTCACTTTTAATAGGCCAGAGGAGCAACAGAATTGTCTTCTGCCTCAGGATTTTTGTACCGGCTTGTGGATGTCATCTTCAGACACAAGCTGTCCACCGGTTAACTTATGGCACGTTCAGATGGTGTTTTTTTGACTGGAAGTGTTGCACCCTCTGCAGGTCTGTGAGAAGACGGCTGTGTGGCAGACGATGCTTTCTGTGGATCCTGATCTTGGTGCTCATTGTCAGTGTTGCTCTGCAGAGCTTTGCTGCCCAGCAGGCCAGGTAAAACCATGAGCACATGACTGTGTGAAGACCTCTGTCATTGGTTTGGTTTTCTTGAGCTGCAGTTCCCAGGTAACATGTCTTACAGTGAAGGAAATACCGGTAAGTATTTGATCCGTTTCTGATTTTGTGGGTTGGCCCACTTAAAAATATGTTACCTCTCGACCTCCCGCACAAGCTCAGGCTCCTTCCCTCCCAGAGAGGTAAGGTTCCATGTCTCAAACGCCAAGTTCCATGATTAGGGTTTAGACCGCCAAGGCACTCCTCCTCGACTGCCACCCAAACCACAATGCACTGGCCCCTTCTGAGCTCTCCTGTAGGTGGTGGGCCCACTGGAGAGTGATACCACGTCAATCCCTCTGGCTTTACCCGACCGAGGCCCGTGGGAAGAGCCCTGGCCACCAGGCACTCGCCTGCGACCCCAAGTCTGGGCCTGGCTCCAGCCTGCCTAGTGTCAAAGTGTGTCAAAGTGAAGAATTTCAATGAAGTGCAGGTTTATGTGTTCTTTGCGTGGTTTATTTGTACTTCTTCCGTGGTTTTAACGTTGTTCATTCATGATGCATCTGTGAAAATTTCATGTAAAGAACCGTCACTTTTCTGCGTATCTTCATGCATGACCAGTTTGATTCGTGCAACATGCACAAAATGTATGTAGCGGCAGCGTGAAACGGCCTTTACAGCATGTTCTTTCTGCATGTTCTTTCAGGATGCTGCTCATTTTGCCTGTTTGTTCACCTGTGTTGTTCTTTTTCTGTTCGGCTTTATTGCTTTTTTCATGACAGTCTTGTTCAGTTCTTGGTGGACCCAAATATATGATCATTGAAAATAAACCTTTCAAAACACCCAAGAACACTGGTCACAAAGGATAAAACGTTTAACAAATAATCTAACAAATGAAATAGCCATCTTCATTGATTTAAACAGAATAAAATTCATTTTTAACAACAGAAGAGGAAGGAATGAACTCTGGGCTTTCTACTATAGTTGGACCATGTTTCTGCAGATGACTCGGTTGGAGGTTATGATCTGTGATGCCACAGTCGCACCGCCACCACCACTTTTAACGAAAATTCTATGCAAACTCACATATATGGTCGTTTCAGGCATTCACATTCAAAACTCTCGCATTCATGCTACGTTCATTTTTAAGACCGTTTTCAGGCTCTACGTACAAAAAGCGCGCCCATTGAACTCTCTTTGAAAGTTAAACTAGGTCCAACCAACGTTGACCAATCAGTGACTCGGATTTGGTAGTGATGTATGGGTGGCGTCCTCTTTCATTCACTGAAGTGCCAACCGTTTGAAAACTGATCGAATAATTGCAGTTTGTGCCCAGCTGGAATAATATGAAACCAAGTCTTTCATATATCACAATAGATTCACAATTTTTTCACTGCTTTGACATTTCACACCAAGCTTTCCAACTGTGGATGGGCTAGTAAACCATAAAATAACAAAAAAAGAAGAAGTCCTTCCTAGTTTGTCCAGTGTAAACACCAATGACTAAACAGAAGTTCAAGAACCTGTAGTGCTTTCTTGAGCACGCATCACATGCCCGGTGTGAATGTAGCATAACTGTACAGAGTGCAGAAAAACTCTCAGTTCTTTCATTAATCTTTCCTCCTGGTGTGTTCAAGCAAACTCTTGAAATCTGCAGATCAGCAAATGTCTGCAGAGATACTGATGACCTGCCTCTTCTGGCTGAAGCTACCGTGCTTTAGTTTCTTCTTCAAGTTCAACATGACTGAATTTCTGTGACCCCGACTTTTTTCAGGCCACCCACGCTGCTGGGTCTCCCGCCTCTGAGGTTTCCCCCTCTGAAAATCACCCCAGCAGACCTTTCCCTACCCTCCAGCTTGGCAGAGAAGCTCAAAGCTGCGGAGCTGCAGCTTCAAGATGATAACTCTGACTTTTCCCATGACGGTTCCTTCAAAGGTGTGAACAAAATCCTCCACACAGCTGAGACATCCCGGCTGGAAGCAGGAGGGAACCTGAACGATTCCAGGAGAAACTTCAAAGACATCAGAGAAAAAACGCTCCACACGGAGGTTCGTTTGAACGCATCTCACACCAAAGAAACCTGCCATTCAAAGGTCCACATCGTTTTCCTCAAGACACACAAGACAGGGAGCAGCAGTGTCTTAAACATTTTATACCGCTTTGGAGAGAGCAGGAACCTGACCTTCGCCTTACCCGTGAACAAGCACGTCCAGCTGTTTTACCCCCATTTCTTCTCAGCCCACTTTGTTGAAGGCTTCAGCAGCACACATGTGAAGGACTTCCACATCATGTGCAACCACATGAGGTTCAGGAAACGTGAGGTGAGCCTCCTCGTCATCATCAGAGGCGTTTTGAGCTCTGTGGATGAGTCTTCGGGGGGTTGTTGGTTGATTTTGTTTTTGCTGGAAGTCTCACTTTGATCATCTTTTGCTTTATTGTAAAATCAGACCAGTGGTCTTTTAATCATGATGCTGTTTTTAGCCAAACTAAAAAATGAGCGGCAGCTCATTCGAAATTCACCTCTGAGGTGTCAGTGGGACTATTGGCGGGAAGTAAGCCATCAGTCCTTTGTTTACACTCTCTCCCACTGGCTTACAGCCCTTCACACCCACAAACTAACATTAGCGGTACAACAAAAATGACAAGCAATATTGGAGCTATACAGCTCAGACGAGAAAAACAAAGACGTACATGGATGTATTTGTCTGCAAGTGGATGCATCAGAATGGAGCGGAGCAGGGAGCTTTTGGCCTGCCGATTGTAGTTATTTACGTAACAACTACAAGCTTTTTTGTCTTTTGTCCACTCCTGATCCACAATGATTTGAATGAAGAAATATCCTCCATCATGAGAAAAATGCTACAAGAACATGTTCAAACACCAAAACCATCATTTTTATTGGAGTGGGTATTTGACTGACAGCTCCTGCCCTTTTGTTTATGGATCTTTGTTTTCTTGTTTGTTTTTACTATTGTGACTTCTGTTTACTTTATCTGGTGGGGGTTCAAGGACAATTCTGAGGGATTTCATGCAGTCAAACAGATTTCTTAAGGTGTGTTTTTCATTACAAACCAAAAGTCTGCAACCTTTTGATTCATTTTCCTGATCAGAAGCATTGATTGGATTGATCTGAGAGGAGCATTATCTGCAGTCAGAGGATGCAACTATATTTGAAAAACAGGAACGTTTTGCACAGAGACCAAAAGACCTTCAGAAACTGATAAAAGACCAATAAAAATTGAGGAAAGCATTGTGACATTTGTTTGGTACTGAGCTGATTACTTATCTATGTGGTTTTGTGTTTTTCTTGGGATCCCCACAGTTTATGGTAACTAAAATAATATCAGAAACCACTAAAAACAGAGTCAGAGAACTGTATGACTGGGATCAGTACTTATCTAAGTGTTAGGTTCACGCAACCACAAACATTCATAAGCTACGGAAAGAAAGACAGACAGAGTTAAATTCCATCACTTGCAAGGAGAAACGGAAGGGAGCACG
Organism: Adrianichthys oophorus; assembly: GCA_036245035.1. Taxonomy (NCBI): domain Eukaryota; kingdom Metazoa; phylum Chordata; class Actinopteri; order Beloniformes; family Adrianichthyidae; genus Adrianichthys; species Adrianichthys oophorus. Next base: position 46,010,215 of record BSAI01000108.1, on the reverse strand, counting down.
CCAACCGTTTCTGACACTCCCTTCTGAACTCTTCCCATTTATTGAAAATTGGGTGAAACCACTGCACCTAAGGATAAGACTTACACATAGTTTCAGCTTCTCAGCTCAGCAATGTTTTCTTTGTTGTGTCTCGTCCCTCTCCCAACAGCCGGTCTCTCAGCAACAGGCCTTCAGGATCAGCAACATAGCACACTGCACAATTTCAGACCAAGCAACATTATTCTAACGCAATAAAAGCAGAAAAAGGACTAGAAAACCAAGTAAAAGCCTTTTCTTTTGCATGCAAAGTGTTTACTTCGTTACAAAAAGCATAGCATTGGTTTAAGCATCAACACATTTCCAGATGCTTATTGTAGATCCTGCAAATGCATGTCAAAAGACTTAAGATCATGTACAGTTATCTCTAACACTAAGCTAACTGATTCCCTTTAGAACTATGAAATCTGCTTTAAGTTTTATCATATAAAGGAGCAGTAATGCTGCAAACAAATGTTACTGTGCTTCAGAGCCTTCAGAAATTTCATTCTAGCTCCCTAAAATGTTCAGTTTTCCTTAAAAGGATAGGATTTTAATGATGACTCATTGCTGTTACTGAAAGGACCAAAGAGTCAGTTTTCTGTCTGTCAGAGCTCTGACCAGCTCAGTGGCCTTGTGGTTGAGTGTCCACCCTGAGACTAGAAGGTTGTGAGTTCAAATCTGGGGCGTGTCATACTAGATTCCAAAAAGAGGACCCGTTGCTTCCCTGCTTGACACCCAGTGTTAAAGGGTTGGGTTGTGTCTGCAGTGTCTTGTTCACCGTTGCCCCAGGGGATGGGTCAGTTGTGGATAGCAAATGTCACCAACCTAGATGTGTGACAACTACTGGGAACTCAACGTTGAATGTATTATTTTCAACCCATCAAAGATTGTTATGAAATGTGATAATGAGTCCCCAAGAAAATGGCTGCGTTTTAGCATTCATGAAAGTCAGTAAAGGGAGAACGGGGAGATTGGGTGAGGCTGTTTTTAAAATGCTGGATCCAGAGGTAGCCTGCTCCGCTTTTTTGAGCACGTTGGGATTGTGAAATAACTCCATGCAACATGAATAAATGTTTTGTTTGGGGTCCACAGGTGGCAAAGGTGATGCCCAAGGACACATTTTACTTCTCCATACTGAGACATCCTGTCTCCATGATGGAGTCCATTTTTGCTTACTACAAAAGTATTCCAGCCTTCAGAAAAGTGCACAGTCTGGATGACTTCCTGAATACCTGCTGGAAGACCTACAGCTCTTCAGAGATCAGCAACCAGTACGCACACAATGTCCTGGCCTTTGACTTTGGCCTTCCTAACAACATGGATCCAAAAGACCTGGACGAGAAAGCTGGCCAGGCCATTGCAGCCATAGAGCGGGACTTCCACTTGGTTCTGATTTCAGATTACTTTGAGGAGTCCATGGTGCTGCTGAAGCATGCCCTCTGCTGGTCCCTGGAGGATGTGGTGTCATTCAGACTGAACAGTCGAAGCGAGCGGACGCGTCACAAAATTTCACCTGAAACTGCAGAGCAGATCAAGAGATGGAACGCCTTGGACTGGAGGATTTATCTGCACTTCAACACCACCTTCTGGACCAAAGTAGACCGCCTTGTTGGAAGGCAGCAGATGAAGGCAGAGGTGTCACAGCTGAAGCTGTTGCAGGCCAAGTTGGCAAGCACCTGCCTCAAAGATGGAGGAGCCGTGGACCCATCAAAAATAGAGGACTCTGACCTGAAGCCGTTTCAGTACGGAGCAGCGGTAATCCTTGGATACAACTTAAACCCCCTCCTTGATGCACAGACCAAGAGGAAATGTCAGAGGCTTGTCACTCCAGAGCTGCAGTACACACATCAGCTGTATGCACGGCAGTTTCCACAAGCTTCTGCTCACCTCAGCTGGCTCGGCTGATGGTTAGGACTATTGAATAGGGAACTGGACTGAGTGTCCCCTCCTCCGTGGCAATCCAAACAGGAAGTACCTGTTGGTTCTAACAAGCCAAAATCCCATAGACTTCTACAGAGAAATAAACAGCTGTTATGCAGTCATTCCATTGGTCAGAATAACCATTCTTGATCTGATACTTTTTTATTAACATGCTCTTGATAATCCTCATTTGTTTTTCACGATATAGATATTTGAGTGCAACTTATTCAACTTCTTAAGTGACCAATCGGATGCCTTAATAAGTACCTGCTGGCCCTCACATCAAAAGTTCAAAACGATTCAAGTTTATGTCCAGTTTCTCCAAAGTCCAGATCTCTCAGAGAATCAGATCATAGACAGTCCCCTGAACTCTGGCAATTTCTGCTCCACAACTTCCCATTTATTCAACTCTTCTCTTGATGTGAGGATTGGTGGCGTTCCATCTACTTTTTTTCAGTTGTTTTAGATTAAGTCATGCTTTGTGTTCAAGTTTTTTTGTGTCAGGTTTTGTGTGTTTCCCAAGTTCACCAAGTTTCATTTGATATTAAAACACATCTGTTTCTGTTCCTGTCATTTTACCCTCATATTTACTGGTCTGGTCTTCAGTGTTTCTGGTTTATCCTCCTTTTGTCTTTTGTAGAAACTGTTTTAGTTTAGTCATATTTTTTCTTTGTTTGCGTCTTTTATGAGGTTATTGTAGTTTCAGCTGGGAATGGTGAACTCGACACAATTCGACACACCTGGGCTGAAGATGACAAGTGTGTCTTTGCACAGTGTCACACAACAGTGACATTTGCTGGCTGTCTTGGAGAATCACGGTCACCTCCATCCTGCCATGCTTCTTCAGTGATCCTCTAATGTCCCTCATCCTGAACATTGATCAATCAGGGCCATCCATTAACACATACATGCCAAGGACCCCCCC